>JAACNH010000611.1:0-162135 GCA_019447015.1 Hymenochirus boettgeri | reverse complement strand
TATTTGGTATTTGATGTCTTGTTACATTGTATCATGTTCTGATTATATATGTTATTTGGTATTTGTGTGCTTGTTACATTGTATCTATGTTCTGTTTATATAATGTTATTGGGTAATGATTGGCTTGTGCATTGTATCTAGTTCTGTTTATAATAATGTTATTTGGTATTGATGTTTGCTTGTTACATTGATCTATGTTCTGTATTAAATAGTTATTTGGTATTGTGTACTTGTTACATTGTTATCTATGTTCTGTATTATAATGTTATTGGTATTTGATGTAACATGTTGACATTGTATCTATTTCTGTATATACTGTTATTTGTATTTGATGTGCTTGTTACTATGTATCTATGTTCGTATATCTGATATGTTTATCTTGTTGTTGCTATGTTGCATTCTACGTCTGTAAGGCATGTTATTTGTATCTGGCTTTTGATTGTACTGTTACGACTATGTTGTATTTATATGTTATTTGGTATTTGATGTAACTTGTTGCATGTATCTATTCTCTGTATTATAATAATGTTATTGGTATTTGATTTACTTGTTACATTGTATCTATATTGTTTCTATTATAATATGTTAATTTGGTATTTGAGTGACTGTACAGGTTTTTGTTATCACCCCGGTTCTGTTATATAAGATGTTGGTCATTTGATGTATGAGAAATCCGCTACATTGTTACATTGTATCTATGTTCTGTATTATAATGTTATTTGGTATTTGATGTTACTTGTTACATTGTATCTATGTTCTGTATTATAATGTTATTTGGTATTTGATGTAACTTGTTACATGTTATCTATGTTCTGTATTATAATGTTATTTGGTATTTGATTTTACTTGTTACATGATTAATTGCTAATATATATTCTAATAATCATAGCTCATTATATATTCTATAATGTCATGTCGTGGTATATGGTAACACCGTAACACAGACTGGCAAATTATTCCATTCACAGTCATTTCTTTATTAGCATTTTCCTACACTCTACAGATTAGAGGGGTCTGCTAGTGTCCCCAGGAGATGTAATCAAATTACCATTGTAAATTAGATTTTTGATTGTATTCATTTACATTAATCATACGCCACTTGGAACAAATAAAGCGAAGGTTTTAATCCTCGTACAGAAAACTGTGTGTCTCATCCCTGGCCCCCCACCCCCCAGAGCCCTGTCCGCTTCCTTCAAATAAATTACTAATAAGCCTCCTTCACTCTCAATGCACTAAACCAGCTTCTCATAACCCTCCTGTCTCTCAGCTACAGACCTGTCTCATGTAAATCACTGCCAAATTACTAATATATCTTCCATATACTAAACCTATAGACAGGCTTAAGGTGCCTATATACAGTGTGTACGAACATCCTTCTCGCGTATATTTATACACTGGATGGAGCTGCCATATGGTCCTTAGACAGTACAGTATGTAGGCCGCCCTATAGCCCCTATTGTAGTACAGAATCCCATCCCTTCCACCTCGGTATACCCTTTAGACACATGGATGGGAGCCTGAAATATTGTCCCTTAGACAGTACAGTATGAGGGTATAGCTATTGTTGTACAAACATTCCTTCTCTGTATATTATACCTATACGATTGCCACGTGGGCATCGTCTTGCCCATATTGTGTTCCCTGGAACAGTACAGTATGAGGGTATAACGTTACTTGTGTGTACAATAACTCTTCTCTGTATGTTATACACTAGGGTGGAGCTGCCAAATGTTTCCCTTAACAGTACAGTATGAGGGTATGTATTATTTTGTTGACACGAACAATTCGCTCTCGTAGATTAATATTTAATACATATGGGTGGGAGCTGCCATATTGTTTCCCTAGACAGTACAGTTATGAGGTATAGCTTATGGAGTGACAGAAATTCCTTCTCTGATATTTATATTTATACTGATGGGTGGGGCTGCCAATTGTTCCGTTTAGACAGTAAACAGATGGAGGGTATAGCTTATTGTTGTACAGAACATTCTTCTCTGTATATTTATTAACAGGGTGGGAGCCCATAGTGTTTTCCCTTAGACAGTAGGCAGTATGAGGGTATAGAGCTTATTTTATGTAGAGAACATTGCTTCTCTGTATATATATTTACATATGGGTGGGAGCTGCAATTTGTTGGCCCTAGACGTAAGTAGCGGTATGATTATTAGTAAGACGAAATTCCTTCTCTGTATATTTATACTTATATATGGGTGGGAGCTGCCCATATTGTTCCCTTAGACATACAGTATGAGGGTAGTAGCGTATTGTGTACAGCAACATTCCTTCTGTATTATTTAATACAATGGGTGGGAGATGCCATATTTTTCCCTTAGACATACAGTATGAGGTATAGCTATTGTATGTACATAACATTCCTTCTTGTATATTTATACATATGTGGGAGCTGCCATAGGTTCCCTTAGAAGTCCAGTATGAGGGTATGCTTATTGGGTGTACAGAAACATCCTTATCTGTATATTTATATTTATACATTGGGTGGGAGCGGCCATATGTTTCCATTAGACGTACAGTATGAGGGTTAGCTTATTTGTATTGTACAGAACTTCCTTAGCTGTATATTTATATTTATACATATGGGTGGGAAGTGCCAATGGTTTCCCTTAGACAGTACAGGTATGAGGGATAGCTTAGTGTGTGTACAGAACATTACTTATTGGATATTATACATATGTGGTGGGAGCTGCCATATTGTTTCCCTTAGACAGTACAGTATGGGGTACGCTTTTGTGTGTACAGAACATTCCTCTCTGCTAATTATACATAGGGTGGGAGCTGCCATATGGTTCCTTAGACAGTCAGTATGAGGGTATTAGCTTAGTGTGTGTTAAAAAAAATTCTTCTCTGTATATTTTCATCTATGGGTGGGGAGATGCCAATATGTTCCCTAGACGGTCAGTATGAGGTATAGGTTTATTGATGTACAAACATTTTCTCTGTATATTATCTTTATAACATATGGGTGGGAGCTGCCATATTGTTTCCCTTCGACAGTTACAGTAGAGGGGTATAGCTTATTGTGTGTACAGAAACATTTCCTTCTCTGTATATTTATACATAGGGTGGGAGCTGCCTATTGTTTCCCCTAAGGACCGTACAGTATGAGGGGATGTTTGGTGTGTACAGAACATTCATTCTCGGGATATTTATACAATATGGGTGGGAGCTGCCATATTGTTGCCCTTAGAAAGTACAGTATGAGGGGCTATAGCTTATGTGTGTACGAACCGTCATTCTCTGTATATTTATACATATGGTTGGGAGTGCCATATTGTTTCCCTTAGACGTTACAGTATGAGGGGTATAGTTATTGTATGTACAGAAAGTCCTTCTCTGTATATTTAAATCTAGGTGGGAGCTGCCATAGTGTTTCCCTTAGACAGGACAGTTGAGGGTTAGCTTATTGTGTGTACAGAACATTCCTTTCTGATATTATCTTTCTAATATGGGTGGGAGTGAAATATTGTGACTTAGACAGTACAGGATGAGGGTATAGCTTATTGCTATGTACAGAACATTCCTCTATGTATATTTATATGATAAATATGGTGGGAGTGCATATTGTTTCCTTAGACGTAAAGTATGCGGGTATAGCTTATTGTGTGTACAGAACATTACTTCTCTGTATATTTAGTTACATATGGGTGGGAGAAAAAGGAAATGCATATTGTTTCCCTAGGACAGTACAGTATGAGGGGATAGATATTGTATGTACAGACATCCTTATCTGAGCTTTATACATATAGGTGGGAGCTGCCTATTGTTCCCGTAGAAAGTACAGTTGAGGGTTATAGCTTATTGTGGTGTACCAGAACAGTTTTTTTTTCCTTCTCTGTATATTATTATTTAACATATGGTGGGAGCGGCTCAATTGGTTTCCCTGAGACAGTACAGGATGATGGTATCGCTTATGTATGTACGAACATTCATTCTCTGTATATTTAAACATATGGGGGACTGCATATTTTTTCCCTTAGACATTACCAGTAGAGGGTATAGATTATTGTGTGTACAAACATTCTTCTCTGTAATTTATAATTATACATATGGGTGGGGCTGCCATATTGTTTCCTGGACAGTACAGATGAGGGTATCGCTATTGTATATACAGAACATTCCTTCTCTGTATATTTACATATTGGGGGAGATGCCCTAGTGTTACTTAGACAGTACAGTTGAGGGTCGATTTATTGTATGTACAGAACATTACTTCTCTGTATCGTATATACATTATAGGTGGGAGCTGCCATAGTGTTCCTTAGACAGTACAGTATGAGGGTAAGCTTATTGTATGACGAAAATTCCTTCTCTGTATATTTATATTTATTACATCGGGGGGAGCTGCATAGTGTTCCCTTAGACAGACAGGAGGAGGGTAGAGATTATTGTGTGTACAGAACATTCCTTCTCTGTATATTTATATTTATACGTTGGGTGGGAGCTGCATATTGGTTACCGTAGACAGTCCGAATGAGAGGTAGATTATTGTGTGTACAGAACAGTCCTTATCTGTATATTTCTACATATGGGTGGGGCTGCCATATTGTTTCCATTAGGGGGGGGGGGAAAGTACAGTATGAGGGTATAGCGTATTGTGGGTATAGAACCATTCCTCTCTTCTGTATATTTTATTTAGACATATGGATGGAGCTGCCATATTGGTACCCACCCCCATTAGACAGTACAGGATGAGGGTATAGCTTATGTGTGTACAGAACATTCCTTCTCTGTAATATTTATATTTAATTGGGTGGGAGCTGCCATATTTTTCCCTTAGGAACAGTACAAGTATGAGGGATAGATCTTGGTGTACAGAACATTTCCTTCTCGTATAATGTATATTTATTACATATGGGTGGGAGCGGCCAAATTGTTTCCGTAGACAGTACAGTATGAGGGTATAGCTTATTGTATGTACAGAACATTCCTTCTTGTATATTTAACAATGGTGGAACGCTGCCAATAGGTTTCGTAGACAGTACAGTATGAGGGTATAGCTTATGTATGTACAGAACATTCCTTCTCTGTATATTTTTACAATCGTGGGAGCTGCCATATGTGTTTCACTTAGAAGTACAGTATAAGGGTATAGCTTATTGTGTGTACAGAACATGCCTTTCCTGTATATTTATATTATAATATGGGTGGGAGCTGCCACTATTGTTTACCTTAGAAAGTACAGTATGAGGTATAGATTAGTGTTGTACAGAACATTCCTCTCTGTATATTAGTTATACATATGGGTGGGAGCTACCAAATTTCCTTAGACAGTACCGTAGCGGGTTAGCGTTATTGTGTGTGACAGAACATTCCTTCTCTGATATTTATACATATGGGTGGGAGGCCATATTGTTTCCCTTAGTAAGGGAAACAATATGGCAGCTCCCACCATAGGTATAAATAGACAGAAAGGATGTTCTTACACACAATAAAGCTAAACCCCTCATAATTGTTACGTCAAGGAACAATTTGGTAGCTCCCCACCCATATGTTATAATAGAAATATACAGAAGGAATGTTCTGTACACACAATAATTATACCCTCATCCTGTACTGTCTAAGGGAAACAATTATGGCAGCTCCAACCATAGTATATATAAATATACAGAGAAAGGAATGTCTGTACCACAAAGCTATCACCCTTATAAGTTACTGTCTAAGGGAACAATATGGCAGCTCCCACGATATCGTGATTAAATATACAGACAGAAAGGAATGTTCTGTACCTTACAATAAGCATACCTAATTACTGTACGGTCTAAGGGAAACCAAATGGCAGCTTCCACCTATATGTAAAATATACAGGAAGGAATGTTCTGTACATAAAATAGCTATACCCTCAATGTAGGTCTAAGGGAAACAATTTGGCAGCTCCCAACCATATGTATACAGATAAATATACAGAGAAAGGAATGTTCTGTACACACAAATAATCTATACCATCATTACTGTACTGTCTAGGGAAACAATATGAGCTCCACCAATAGATAAATAAAATATCAGAGAAGGAATGGTTGTACACACAATAAGCTATACCTCATACGGTATGTCTAAGGGAAACAATATGGACAGCTCCCATCCATATGTATAAATATAAATATACAGAGAAGGAATGTTCTATACCCCAATAAGCTATACCCTCATACTGTTACTGTCTAAGGGAAAAATATATGGCAGCTCCCACCAATGTTATAAATATACAGAGAAAGGAATGTTAGGTACACACATAATCTAACTCATCATTCTGTACTTCTAAGGGAAAACAATCTGGCAGCTCCCACACCATTACGTATAAATATAAATATACAGAGAAGAATGTTTGATACACACAAAAGCTTTACCCTCATACGGTACTGTCTAAGGAAAAAACTATGGCAGCTCCACCCATATAGTATAAATATAAATTACAGAGAAGGAATGTTCTGGACATACAATAAGGCTATACCCGCATACTGTCTGTCTAAGGGAAACACTATGGCAGCTCCCACCTATATGTCTGAAATATACAGAGAAGGAAGTTCTGTACATACAATAAGATATACCCTCATACTGTAAGTCTAAGGTAAAACAACTATGGCAGCTCCCACCATATGTAAAATATACAGAGAAGGAATGGTCGTATAACAATAAGCTATACCTAACGTACGTCAAGGGAAACAATATGGCAGTCCCACCCATAGGGATAATTATAAATTTACAGGCAGAGAAGATTTTATGTACAACAATAATCTATACCCTCTACTGTACTGTCTAAGGGAAAAATATGGCAGCTCCCCCTCATCATAGGTATAAAGATAAGAGAAGGAAGTTCGGTACATACAATAAGCTATACCATACCTGTACTGTCTAAGGGAAAAACAATATGGCAGCTCCCACCCGATGTATAAATATAAATATAAGAGAGGAATGTTCTGTAAACACAATAAGCTATTAACCTCATACGGACTGTCTCCGGGCACAAATGGCGATCCCACTATATGTATAAAATATACAGAGAGGAATGATGTTCATCTGTACATCCAATAAGCATACCTCATACTGTACTGTCTAAGGGAAAAAAATATGGCATATCCCACCCATAGTAAACTATACAGAGAAGGGACATGTTCTGTACACACAAAAGCTATACACTCCTACTGTACGTCTAAGGGAAAAAATATGGCAGCTCCCAGCCATATGTATAAATATAAAATATACAGAGAGGAAGTTCTGTAAATAAAAATTAAGCTATTACCCTAATACGTATGTAATTTAAGGGAAAAACAATATGGCAGCTCCACCAATATGTATAAAATATAAAATATACAGAGAAGGATGTTCTGTACACACAATAAGGTCTACCCTGACTGTACTGTATAAGGGAGCCAATATGGCAGCTCCACCTATAGGTTAAATATAAAGAAGGATGTTCTGTAAATACAAATGATATGACATCAGACTGTTTTTATTTTTTTTTTCCGTCTAGGGAAACATAGGGCATCCACCCATAGTAAATATACAGGGAGAAGGAAATGTGCTGACACACCAATCGCATACCCTATACTGTACTGTCTAAGGGAAAAATATGGCAGCTCCCACCCATATGTATCAAATACAGAGAAGGAATGTTCGTACACACAATAAGCTTACCCTCATACTGTCTGTCTAAGGGGAAACAATTATGGCAGCTCCCACCAATGTATTAAATATTACAGAGAAGGAATGTTGTACACACAAAAGTTATACCTCTACTGTCATCAGGTCGCAAGGGCCCAATATGGCAGCCACCCATATGTATAAAGATAAATCAGGATGTAAGGATCTGTTTTGTACAGATTCATTATAACCATATACCTATACGTAGGCTCCCCAAAGCGCGATGGGAAATCAAGCGGGTCCCCACCCGGCGTACTCGTGGGCATCCCTTGCCCCCCTAAGGCTATCGAAGCATCATTAAAGGACATAAGCGCACAATAGTAAAGAGACAGAGAAGGGAATGTCTGATAACTACCTCACGGCTATAACATCATAATTGTAGTCAGAAAGGAAAAAACGAATATGGGCTCCAAGCCGACATAGATACATATACGAGAGGAATGTTGTACACACAATAGAGCTCTACCCTATACTGTATGTCTAAGGGAACAAACAATATGGGCAGCGCAACCCTATGTATAAATAATAATATACAGAGAAGGAAGGTTTTGTCAGACAATAGCTATACACTCATACTGGTCTGGGTAAGGGAAACCAATACTGGCAGAACCCCCACCCAATTATGTCGAATATGTGAACTATCCGAGAAGGGACTGTTACTGTTACACACAGTCAATAAGACATATTACACCTGAAGGGGGAGGATCCTGTCGTGCAAGTGGAAGACAGATGGCAAGTACCAACCAAGGATGTAATACAAATTACCATGAGAAGGAATGTTGTACATTACCATACGCTTACCTCATACGTATGTCTATGGAAACAAATAGGATTCTCCCACATGTTAAATATAAGAGAAGGAATGTCTGTGACACGAAAGGAAAAAGGTATACCTCACTGTAGTTACGGGAACATATGGCAGTCACCATAGTAAACTAAAACCGAAGGAAGGAAGTTTGTTCCCCAATAAGTATCGACTAAGGGAAAATGAACGCTATACGTACTCACGAAGCTCTTACAGACGTTGCTGACCGTAATCGAATTCGAAATGGTTGTCTATCATGCCTGGCAGTATGCACCAAGTAGCTTCAGTTTTAAATTAATGTCTTCCTACCATACGTCTGAAAGTTTTACTGTCTAAGGGAAACCGGGCGCCGTCCCCGGCTCAATCAAGCCACTGTCTGTACACAAGAAGTTACCCCGACGCAGTGTCACTCCTCTTCTCTCACTGGGCATAGCCCAGCTATCGCATTCCTACTCACGCCGCATGCACCCGCGCACCCTGCTCGCAGGCTACTGTTACTCTGATCTCGATCCTGGTCTAGCCGCTAGCCGTATCGTCTACACGCTGACATTCCATCTCATTAACGGTCAGATACTCTCCTCGTCCTTCTCCTCGCTGCTAGCCAGGATTGTCCGATCCGCCGATCATCTGCACCTTCTTCTAGTACATAAGCGCTATTGCCACAATCGTAGTTACGGGACTGGATGTGTCACACACGGAACCGTGCCACCCTGTGGATCACCCACCCACCCCACAATACTCACACCACATACAGCGAAGGCACGCGCCGTCCGGACTCTAACACCACTGGCTCACCACCACTAACACACGTTTCCACAATCATCTTGTCTGATCTCACTCATCAAGTTTCACTAGGCCGTCTCCACACACATACCTCCTCTGTCTGTGCCGCCTCCGCACCTGGTGTCGCCAGGAGCCTAACACAACTGCAGTTACACCTGTGTCCTGCGCTTACACTCCCGACTGTACCGTCTTGAAGCACGGGCACTACGACCGCGACGCTCGCATCTGACCTCCGGCCCCCCTGCGCAATTCGGAGGTTCGCCACCGCAGTGTGGAGGCACGAGATTCTCAAAATCCGCTAGACCAGACGTAATGAGAGTCGCCGAGTACGCCAAGGGAAACAATATGCGCAGATCCCACCATGGTAAAAATACAGAGAAGGAACTGTTCAGTAACACAAAAGCTTACCCCGCAACTGTACGGGCTACGGAAACCATATGGACGCTCCACCATGTGTTCTAACTATTACGAGAAGGAAGGTTCTGTAAACCACAATAAGTATACCCCCTCATCACGTACTGTATAAGGGAAACAATCTGGCAGCTCCCCCCTGTGCTAATACGAGACGGAATGCTTCTGTTACACACGGTATACAACATTAGCTGTCGTATAGGGTAGATGGAATGATTAGTATTAGTAATTGCAGGCGGACAGAGGACAGGTCTGTAGCTGAGAGCAGGCGGGTTATGAGAAGCGGTTTGTGGCATGCGAGGGAAGAGGCTATATAATTTATTTGAAGGAAGCGGACAGGGCTGGGGGGTGGGGGAAGGATGCAGCACACAGTTTGCTGTCGAGGATTAAAACCTTCGCTTATTTGTTCCAATGGCGTAGATTAATGTAAATGATACAATAAAAATCTAAGTTACAATGGTAATTTGATTACCTCTGGGGAAAGCAGGACCCTCTAATTGTAGAGTGTGGAAAATGCTAATCAAGAGAACTCTGGGTACCACTCATGTATTATAAGGGATAATGTATCCCCTGCTGTAAATTATAAGGATATTAGAAGTCACTGAGGAGTTCTGTGTCCATATAAAGGTACAAGGACACAGACTGAGTTATACAGGGAACTCTGGGTACTACTCATGTATTATAAGGGATAATGTATCCCCTACTGTAAATTATAAGGATATTAGAAGTCACTGAGGAGTTCCGTGATCATATAAAAGCACAAGGCCGCATTTTATACAGGGCACGGAACTCAGGGGGTACATTAACGATTATAATCCACCCCCTCTGGGCCTCGGGACCCCCAGTTTCCCATAAATAATAATTTGCAGCACCCACCCTCTTCATTTAGATTATGGCATATACACACACTTTTTTTTTTTTATCTGAAAATGTTTCCACCATTTCTACCCCTCCCCATCCATCAAATGACCTTCCTGCCCTCTCTCCTTCTCACTCCATTTTGCTCTTTGTGCAGCGGTGAGCACATAGGTTGGGCGCCACTCTCCCCCAGTTGTGATAGGTTAGTGGAGACCAGACATCCTGTCCGCCCGCATCTCTCTCCCTCTGTAACGTGCTCCTTACGGCCATATACTGGTTCGGGTGTCACGCCCCCATCCATCCCAGTACAACGGGACAGAGAGCATTAAAGCAGAAGCAGATACATTCCTATTATAACAATATACATTACATGGGCAGTGAGGACGACCTCGACGTTCCCTAACCAATAATAATAAACACTGGACTATATTATACATTATGTTATTATACAATATACATTACATGGGCATGGAGGACGGCTCTGACATTTCACCTTAACCCGAATAATAATAAACCGGACACATATTATCCATATATATTACCAATAAATTACATGGGCAGTGGAGGAACGGACCCTCTGACGTTTCAACTAACCCAATAATAATAAACACAATTGACACATATTAAAAAAAAATACATTATATATTATACAATATACATTACATGGGCAGTGAGGACGGGACCTCTGACAGTTCACCTAACCCAATAATAACACGGACCCTATATTATACATTTATAATTATACAATCTACATTACATGGTCAGTGGAGGACGGACCTCTGACAAGTTCACCAACCCAATACTAATAACACATGGACACTATATTTGCATTATATATTATACAATATAAATCATGGCAAGTGGAGGACGGACCTCTGCAGTTTCACCTAACCCAATAATAATTAAACCCCGGACACATATTATACATTTATATTTACAATATACATTACATGGCGTGGAGGACAGACCTCTGACAGTTTCAACAACCCATAAGAATAAACACATGGACACTATATTTATACATTATATATTAATACAATATACATTACATGGGCAGTGGAGGACGGACCTCTGACAGTTCACCTAACCCAATAATAATAACACATGGACACTATATTATACATTATTTTTATAGCATATACATTACATGGGCAGGAGGACATACTCTGACAGTTCACCTACCCATATAATAATACACCCGGACACTCTATTATAAATTATATATTATACAATATACATTACATGGGCAGTGGAGGACGGACCTCTGACAGTTCACCTAACCCTAATAATAAACACACAGACACTTATTATACATTATATATTATACATATACATTACATGGGCATTGAGGACGGACTCTACAGTTCACCTAACGCAATAATAAATAAACACAGACACTATATTATACAGATAATTATACAATAGACATTACATGGGCAGTGGAGACGGCGTCTGACGTCACCTACCCAATATAATAAACACATGGACTGTATCATAGCTTATATATTATACAATATACATTACATGGGCAGTTGGAGACGGACCTCTGACAGTTCCCTAACCCAATAATATAAACACAGACACTATAGTATACATTATATATTATACAATATACATTACATGGGCAGTGGAGGACGGACGTCTGACAGTCACCTAACCCAATAATAATAAACACACGGACACTAATATTATACATTATATAATTTACAATAGACATTCAATGGGCAGTGGGAGGACGGACCTCTACAGTTCACCTAAACCCATAATAATAAACACAGACACTATATTATACATTATATATTATACAATATACATTACATGGGCAGTGGAGGACGACGTCTGACAGTCACCTAACCCAATAATAATAGAACACATGGACACTGATTATACATTATAATTATAAATATACATGTACATGGCAGTGGAGGACGGTAACCGACAGTTCACCAACCCAATAATAATAAACACACGGACACTATATTATACACTATATTAATTATACAATAGTACATTAATGGGGCAGTGGAGGGAGGACCTCTGGCACAGTTCACCTAACCCAATAATAAACTACAACCCAGACACTATATTAACATTATATATTATACAATATCATGTACATGGGCAGTGGAGGACGGACCTCTGACGTTCCCCTAACCCAATATAATTAATACAACACGGACACTTATATTATACATTGATATATTACAATACATTACATGGGCAGTGGTGAGGACGGACGTATGACAGTCACCTAACCCAATATGAAATAAACACACGGACACTATGATTAACATTATATATTATACAATATACATTAACATGGCAGTGGGGACAGACCGTCTGACAGTCCACCTAACCCATCAGAATATACACACGGAACAGCTATATTATACAGTTATATATTATACAATCATAACATCATGGGCAGTGGAGACGGACGTTGACAGGTCACCTAACCCAATAATATAAATAACACACGTGACACTATTATACCTTCGATAGTATACAATATACATTACATGGGCAGTGGAGACGGACATCTCTGACAGTCACCTAACCCAATAAAATAATACACACATGGCACTGTAGTAGTACATTATATATGATACAATATACATTACATGGCAGTGTGAGGCGGACCTCTGACAGTCACCTAACCCAATAATAATAAACACACGGACACTATATTCTACTTAGATATGATACAATATACATTACATGGGCAGTGGAGGACGGACCTCTGACAGTAACCTAACCCAATAATAATAAACCACACGACCACTTATTACATTATATATTAACCATATACATTACATGGGCAGTGAGGACGACCATACTCTGAACAGTTCACCTAACCCATAATAATAAACAACGGAACACTATATGTTACTTATATATTATACAATATTACATTACTGGCAGTGGAGACGGACCTCTGACAGTCACCTAACCCAATAACTAATAACACGCACTGTATTATCATTATATATTATACAATATACATTCATGGGCAGGGGTGCGGACATCTCTGACAGTCCACCTAACCCATAATAATAATACACACGGGACACTATATTATACATATATATTAACATATACTATACATGGGCAGTGGAGGCGGACCATACTATGACAGTTCACCTAACCCAATAATAATAAACACACAGACACTATTATATAATATATATTATACAATCATACATTTACATGGGCAGTGGAGGACGGACCTCTGACAGTCACTAACCCAAAATATAACCACACGAACTGGACTATTTATACATATATATATATACAATATACTTTACATGGCAGGGAGGACGGACCTTGGACAGCACCTGACCCCAATTAAAATCACAACCGCGTCCTAATTATACATTACATATTTATACAATATACATCCATTGGGCAATGGAGGACGGGGACCTTCTTGACAGTTCACTAACCCAAAGATACTAAACACAGACTACTGTATATTAAATTATATATTACAATATACCATTACCATGGGCAGTGGGGAACGGACCTTTGACAGTCACCTAACCAATAATAATAAACACATGACACTATAATTATAAATTATATATTATACAATATACATTACCATGGGCAGTGGGGACGGACCTTGTAACAGTTTCACCTGACCCATAATATAAAGCACATGGACACTATATTATACTATATAATATATACAATAAACATTACATGGGGGCAGTGAACGGACCTACGACAGTTCCCCTAACCAATAGTAATAAAACCACGAGACACTATATTATAACAAATTATATTATACAATATACATTACATGGGCAGTGGAGGACACATAACTCTGACAGTTTCACCTTAACCCAAATATAATAAACACACAGGACACTATATAATACAATAATTATACAATATAACTTACATGGGCAGTGGAGGACGGACCTCTGACAGTTCACCTAACCCAATAATAATAAACACCACACACACTATTATTAAATATATGTTATACAATATACATTCCATGGGCAGTGGAGGACGACCTCTGACAGTACCTAACCCAATAATAATAACACACGACACTTATTAACATTATATATTATACAATATACATCATGGGCAGGGAGGACGGGAAACTCTGAGAGTTCACCCTAACCAATAATAATAATACAACACGGACACTTATTAACATTATATGTATTACCCCATATACATTACATGGGACAGTGGAGGACGATACTCGACAGTTCACCTAACCCAATATAATAAACCACACAGACACATAATTTATACATTATATGATTATACAATATACATAACATGGGCAGGTGGAGAATAAATGGACTCTGACAGTCACCAACCCAATAATAATAAACACACGGACACATATATATACATTAATAGTATAACAATATAAATTAAAAACTTAAATTGGCAGTGGAGGAGGGGACCTCTGACCAGTCACCTAAACCCAATAATAATAACACAGACACTAGATTAACCCATTATATAGTTATACATATACATACATGGGTCAGTGGAAGGACATAACTCTGCAGTTCACCTACCAATAAGTATAAAGACAGGCCACTATAGCTTATACATATATATTATACAATATTACATTACATGGGCAGAATGGAGGAGGACTACTCTGACAGGTCACCTAACAATAATAAAACACAGCCGACACGTAATTATACATTTATATTATACAATATATCATTACCATGGGCAGGGAGGACGGAACTCTCGGACAGTTCACCTAACCCAATAATAATAAAACATCGGACACCTATATTATACATTATTATATTATACAACTAGTACATTACTGGGGCAGTGGAGGACGGACACTCTGACAGTCACCTAACCCAATAATAAATACACACGACACTATATTATACTGATATGTATACAATATACATTAATGGGCATGGAGGACACACTCTGACCAGTCCCTAACCCAATAATAATAATACACAGGACACTGATTTATACATTTATATGTTATACAATATACATTAATGGGCAGTGGAGGAACGGACCTCTAGACGTTTCACCTAACCCAATAATAATAAACACACTACACTATATTATACATTATTGTATTATACCACATAGACATTACATGGGCCGTGGAGGCGAGTACCTTGACAGTTCACCTAACCAATAGATAAATACCAACGACACTATATTATACATTATATGATTATACATATACATTACATGGGCAGTGGAGGACTACCTTGACAGTTCACCTAACCCAATAATAAATAACACAGGACCACTATATTATACATTATATATTATTACATTACATACACTGGCAGTGGAGGACGGACCTCTGACAGTTCACCTAACCCAATAATAATAAACTACGGACACTAATTATACATTCTATATATATACAATATACATTAATGGGCAGTTGGAGGACGACTCTCGACAGTTCACCTAACCCATAATAATAAACACAACCTACACTATATTATGACATTATATGATTATTACAATATTCTTACATGGGCAGTGGAGACGACCTCTGACGTTCACCTAACCAATAAAACATAATATAAACACACCCACTATATTTAATATTGAATATTATACATTACATACATGGGCAGTGAGACGCGACCTCTGACAGTTCAACTAACCCAAAATAATAACACGGAAACATATATTATACATTCTTATTATACCAATATACATTAATGGTCAGTGGAGGACAACCTCTGACAGTTCCCAACCCAATAATAATAATAGGCTATCTTTATCGGAACATATAGTTAGACAATTATAATTACCTGCTGGATGACATACCCAAGTCACCACCAATACTAATACTGGACCTATTTACATTAGTAATACTTAATGGCAGTGAGGACATAACTACTGACAGTTCACTAACCCCATAATAATATACACACGGACACTGATTTATAATTATATATATACAATATACATTACCATGGGCAGTGGAGGACGACCTCTGACATTCCACCTAACCCATATCATAATAATACACACAGGACACTATATTATACATTTTATATATTATACATATAATTAGCATGGGCACGTGAGGAACACACTACTGACAGTCACCTAACCCAATAATAAACAACACGACCACGAACTTCTGATACATTATATATTAACAATATACTTAAGGGCAGTGGAGGACTGGCTCTGACGTCCCCTAACCCAATAAATACCACTGGACACTGTATTATCAAATTAATCAATATACATTACACTGGGCAGTGGAGGACGGGACCTCTGACGTTCACCTACCCAATATAATAAACACATGGACACTGTATTATCATATATATTATACATATACATTACATGGGCAGTGGGAGGACGGACCCCTGACAGTTCACCTAACCCAATAATAATAAAACACACTACACAATTTATACATTCTATGTATTACATAATAACATTACATGGGCAGTGGAGACGGACCTCTGACAGTTAACCTAAACCCAATAATAATACACAGGACACTATATTATCATTATATGATATACAATATACATTACATGTGTGATTCAGTGGAGGACGCCGTCTGACAGTTTCACCTAACCCAATAAATAATACACACATGCACACTTATGATATTATATATTATCACAATATACATTACATGGCAGTGGAGAAACCTAAACTTGACAGTTCACCTAACCAATAATAATAATACACACAGACACTATATTATTACATTAGATTATATATTATCCAATTACATTACATGGCAGCATGGAGGACGGACCCTGACAGTTCCTAACCAATATAATAAATACACACGAACCTATATTATCATATTATTATATTATACAATTACATTACATGGCAGTGGAGGCGGGCCTTGACAGTTTCCCTAACCCAAGTAATAATCAATACACACGGACACATATTATACATTATATATTATACACATATACATTACTGGGCAGTGGAGGACGGCTGTGACGTCACCTAACCCAATAATATATAACACGGACACTAGTATTATACATTAATATATTATACAATATTACATTATACTGGCAGTGGCGGACGGACCTATGACAGTTCACCCTAACCCAATAATTATAATACACACACGGACACATATTATACATTATATTTTACAATATACCTTACAT
Source organism: Hymenochirus boettgeri (assembly GCA_019447015.1). Classification (NCBI taxonomy): domain Eukaryota; kingdom Metazoa; phylum Chordata; class Amphibia; order Anura; family Pipidae; genus Hymenochirus; species Hymenochirus boettgeri. The sequence continues at coordinate 144,486 of JAACNH010000611.1, read as the reverse complement.
GGCATGGAGACGGGACGTCGACAGTCACCTAACCCAATAATAATCAACAGGACAACATATTATCTAATATATATATACATATAACCTTACAGGCAGTGGAGAGGACCTATTGACAGTGTCACCTAACCCAATAATAATAAACTAAATATAGTGTCGTGTGTTATAATGGGTTAGGTGAACTGTCAGGTCTGTATATTGTATAACTGCCCATGTAATGTATATTGTATAATATATAATGTATAATATAGTGTCTGTGTGTTTATTATTATTGGGTTAGGTGAACTGTCATGTGTTTATTACTATTGGGTTAGGTGACTGTCAGAGGTCCGTCCTCCACTGCCCATGTAATGTATATTGTATAATATATAATGTATAATATAGTGTCCATGTGTTTATTACTATTGGGTTAGGTGACTGTCAGAGGTCCGTCCTCCACTGCCCATGTAATGTATATTGTATAATATATAATGTATAATACAGTGTCTGTGTGTTTATTATTATTGGGTTAGGTGAACTGTCAGAGGTCCGTCCTCCACTGCCTATGTAATGTATATTGTATAATATATAATGTATAATATAGTGTTTGTGTGTTTATTACTATTGGGTTAGGTGAACTGTCAGAGGTCCGTCCTCCACTGTCCATGGCCTTTGAACTGCCATTTGGTTTTAGCTCAGTTCTATAGCAGAAGACCACATGCAGTTCTGGTGCCTACCAGCCTGTAGAGGTCTATGCATATTACAGTGACTTCACACCTTGCCCCTTTGAACTAGACAGTCAACAAATATCTAGCTGAAGTTGAACGCCCAACAAATGGAGCTAGCTATGGCAAAGAAAAGTCTACAAATTGTCAGGCAGAGGTTTTGTTAACCCTTTGACTGTCTGACAATGGGCTAAGTGGGAGTTGCCATACTGCTTGACACTGCTTATAAATGGAATAAATTTAAAAATTACTGCAGCAATAACAGACATTGTCTATGCGAGTTTACATTGCACTCACGTTTGTGACACCGATGTGACAGTTTGAGAGCATAGATAGATATCCATTAACATTACAATAGTCCAGATGTAATAGGGTGAGAGTATACATAGTAAATAGTAATTAAGTTGAATAAAGACAGTTTGAGAGCATAGATAGATATCCATTAACATTACAATAGTCCAGATGTAATAGGGTGAGAGTATAGATATCCATCAAGGTAACAATAGTCCAGATGTGATAGTGTGTTATCTACCAGAACCCCCAAATCTTTTTCCATTTCAGATGCACTTAATACAGAGTTATTTATGGTGTAGGTGGCACAGGGATTATTAAATCCCAATCACCTAAAATGGCAAATCTGTTGGGATGGACCAGCTGGGAAGAAGCCCCCCTATCCTTCCGTCCCCTACTTCCCCTGGTGACCCTTACAAATCTATCTTCCTTTACCACCTTATCTGCCCCATGTCCACCCTCCAGTTTACTGGCCCCTGCCAGTACCTGCATTTCCCCCAGGTTTGCCAAGCTCTGCAATGCTGCAAGTTTACCCCTTAGATTCAACCTTTATACCCTACCCATAATGTCTGTATAACAGTTACATAGTAACACCTTTCCTTTGTCTCCTACCAGCCCCCGCTCCACAGGTAACAGTGTTTTTTAAACACAAGTATTTGTTTTAGTAATCCAGTGCTTTGAGTTTACTCAAACAATTCCTACCACCTTATTCAAGCAGTAAGTAGTAAAAAAAATAAAAATACACTAGTGATTAATTACTTACACAGGCACCCTCCTAGAAATAAATAGTGTTAGGTTAGTACATTTACTAGGCTGCAACCACAGTATAGATATCCATCAAGGTAACAATAGTCCAGATGTGATAGTGTGCTATGACTTCTCAAACTTATCACATCTTGTGCACAAAGTGAGGTGCAATTTAAACTCGCCATAGACACTGTCTGTTATTGCGCAGTAAGAAATTTTTAAATTTATTCCATTTATAAGCAGTGCAAGCAGTCTGGCAACTCCCACGAGCCCATTGGTCACGACAGTCACAGGGTTAACAAAACCTCTGCCTGACAAATTTGTTAGATTTTCTTTGCATAGCTAGCCATTTGTTGGGCGTGTCAAACTTCAGCTAGATATTGTGTTGGACTGTTAGTTCAAAAGGGGCAAGTTGGTGTTGTGAAGTCACTGTAATAGTGCATAGACCTTACAGGCTGGTAGGCACCAGAATGCATGTGGTTTGGTTATAGACTGAGGCAAAACCAAATGGCACCGTTCAAAGGCCATGGACAGTCGGAGGGACGGACCTCTGAGAAGTTCACCAACCCACATGTAAAAAACACACGAACACTTATATGATACCATTGACTATTATAAAATATACATTACATGGGCAGGGGGGACGGACCTTGACAGTTCACCTAACCCCAATATAATAGAAACACACGAATACACGAATTATACATTATATATTATAAATATACATTAAATGGGCAGTGGAGGACGGACCTGCGGACAGTGCACTAACCACACTAATAATAATACACACGAACACTATATATACATTATATATTAGACAATAATACATACTGGGCAGTGGAGGCGGGGACGCGACCTCTGACAGTTACCTAACCCATAAATAATACACACACGCGACACTATTATTATACATTATATATTTATACACTATACATTACATGGAGTGGAGGAGGACCTCTGACAGTTCACCTAACACCAGTAAGTAATAAACACAGGGAACTGATATAGTATAATTATATATTATAAAATATACATTTACAGGGCAGTGGAGGACGGAACCCTGACAGTTCACCTAGCCCGTAAGAATAATAAAACGGACACTATCATTATACATTAAATTATTACATATACATTACATGGGCACGTGGGCAGTGACGGACCTTGACAGTTCACCTAAACCCCAATATTATAATAAACACACTGGACACGATAATGATACATAATATAGTTATACAAATACATGTCATGGGCAGTGGAGGACATTAACTCTGACAGTTCACTACCCAATAATAATGAATAAACACAGACACTATAGTATACAATTATATATATACAATATACCTTACATGGGCAGTGGAGGACGGGACCTCGACAGTTCACCTAACCCAATAATAAAAAACCACACAGACACTATATTATACATTAGTATTTATACAATAACATTACATGGCAGTGGAGGAAGGGAACTCGGACATTCACCTAACCCATAATAATAAAACACACGGACATATATTATACATTATATATTATACAATACACATTATATGGGCAGTGGAGGACGGACGTCTGACAGTCACCTAACCCAATAATAATAAACAATGACACTGTATTATACATTATATATTATTACATATACATTACATGGGCAGTGGAGGACGGAACTCTGACGTCACCTAACCCAATAATATAAACACACGACACATATATTATACATTATATATTATACAATATTACATTACATGGGCGAGTGGAGGATGGACCTCGACAGTCACCTAACCCAATATAAATAAAAACACATGGACACTATATTATACATTATATATTATACAATATACATACAGGGCAGGGGAGGAGCAGAACTCGACAGTCAGAACCTACAGAAAAAAACACACGGACACTATGTTATACATTAATATTATACAATAACATTACATGGGCAGTGGAGGAAGGACCTCTGACAGTTTCACCTAACCCAAAAAAAAACAGGACACGCAAAATATACATTATAGGATACAAATACAATACATGGGGCAATGGGGGACAAACTCGACAGTTCACCAACCCAAAAATAAAACACAGACACGATATTACATTATATATTACTACAATATACATTACATGGGCAGTGGAGGACGGACCTCTGACAGTTCACCTAACCCAATAATAATAAACACACAAGACACTATATTATACATATATTATATACAATATACATTACATGGGCAGTGGAGGAAGGACCTCTGACAGTCACCTACCCAATAATTAATAAACACAGACACTATATATACATTATAGATTATACAATATACATTACATGGGCAGAGTGGAGGACGGACGTTCTGACGTCACCTAACCCAATAATAATAAACACATGGACCACTGTATTATACATTATATATGATACAATAGACATTACATGGGCAGTGGAGGACGGACCTCTGACAGTCACCAACCCAAATAATATAAACACAGGACACTATATTATACATTATATATTATACAATTTCATACATGGGCAGTGGAGGATGGACCTCTGACAGTCACCTAACCCAAAATAATAAAAAACACATGGACACTATATTAACATTATATATATACAATATACTTACATGGGCAGTGGAGGACATAACTCTGACAGTCACCTAACCACATAATATAAATAAACACTACGGACACTATGATTATACATATATATTATACAATTACATTACATGGGCAGTGGAGGACGGACCTGACCGTTCACCTAACCCAAAATAATAAACACCGACACTATATATACATGATACTATTATACAATATACATTACATGGGCAGTGGAGGACGGAACTCTGAAAGCTCTACCTAACCCCAAATAATAATAATACACACGGACCACTATATTAACATTATATATTATAAATATACATTACATGGGCAGTGGAGGACGGACCTCTGACAGTTCACCTAACCCAATAATAATAAACACAGACACTATATTCTACATTATTATTAGATACAATATACATTACATGGGCAGTGGAGGAAGGACCTCTGACAGCTCACCTAACCCAATAATATAATACACAGGACACTAATGTATACATTATATTATAACATATACATTACATGGGCAGTGGAGGAGGACGCTGACAGTTCACCTAACCCAATAATAAAAACACATGGAGCACTATATTATACATTAATCATTATACAATATACATTACATGGGCCAGTGGAGGAAGGACCTTCTGACAGTTCACCTAACCCAATAATAATAAACACACGGACACTATATATACATTAGATATAGACATATACATTTACATGGGCAGTGGAGGACGGACCTCATGACAGTTCACCTAAACCCCTAATAATAATAATAAAACACGGACACTATATTATACATTATATATTATACAATATATACATTACTCATGGGCAGTGGAGGACGGACCTTGACAGTTCACCTAAACCTCAATAATAAAACACAACGACACTTATATTATAAAATATATATACATATACATTACATGGGCAGTGGAGGACGACCTCTGACAGTCACCAACCCAAATAATCAACCAACGGACACTAATTATAACGATTATAGTATACAATATACATATCATGGACAGTGGAGGACAGACCTCTGACAGTCCACCTACACATAATAATAAAACACGGACACTCTATATACATTTTATAGTATTATACAAACATTACATGGCAGTGGGAGGACAGACCTCTGACAGTCACTAACCCAAATAATATAAAACACATGGACACTTATATTATACTATTATATATTATACATATACATTACATGGGCAGTGGAGGACGGACCTCGCTATAGATGTGAATCCAAGTCTATTGAAGAACGGGAGGTATAACAGGAGCTGTGCTACCTTCCCGTCTTCAATACACAAAGGAGACTGATAGAAGGTAAGAAACTTCACCCGCTCGCTCGCTCCCCCGGGCGTAGTCTGCAGGTCCCGACGGGACCTTTTGTCTTCTTGCAATAGGGCGCATGCGTATATTAGACAATTTCCGTCGTGACCTTGTCCAATACACGACCGGGGGAGCGATGCGCGACGGGGGTAAAGTTTCTTACCTTCTCCATCAGTCTCCTGTGTGTCTATTGAAGAACGGAAGGTTAAGGCACACGCTCCTTTACCCCCCGTTTTCAATAGAAATGGATTCACAAAAAACTATAAAAACAGTGGAGTGGAGATATCCTTTAAAACACCGACACTACATTATACATTATATCATTATTACAATTTAACATTTGAAACCATGGAGACCATTAGTACTGACACAATCAGAAACATTAGTACAATGACCAACAAAGTAGTCAGCCTAACTGATTAACTACACTGACCAATAGAACTCATTAATACACTGACCAATCAGAATATTAACTAACATTGACCAATCAGAAACTATATTAACACTGACCAATCTAGAAAAATATTAACTTACATTGACCAATCAGAAAATATTAACTACACTAGCCAATCAAGAAATATTTTAATACACTTGACCATCAAGAACTATTAACTACCACTGACCAATCAGAAATATTAATTACACTGGACCAATCAGAACTATTTCCTACACTGACAATCAGAAATACTTAAACTACACTGGACCAATCAGAAAACTATTAATTAACGTGACCCAATAGAAACTATTAACTACAGATCTAATCAGAAATATTAATTCACTGACCTTAATCAGCTATAACACATATCAATAATGATCAACTCACAATTTGAACACATATCTCATGAAATATTAATTGACACTGACCAATCAGAACTATTAACTAACACTGGACCCAAATCCGAAAATATTACATTAACTGACCATCGAAACTATTTCTACACGACAATCAGGACAAACACTAACTACAACTGAACAAAATTTTCCAGAACTATTATTCTGACATCAACGATCTACTTGACCAAATCAGAACGATTTACTACAGACCCAACAATCAGTAACTATTTTACACTCCACCCAATATAACTATTATACCACCGACCAACAAACTAAACTAAAAGACACCAATCAAAGAAACTATTTATCTACAACGAACAATCAAAAATTTACTACACCGCCAAATCCAAAACTTAGTTACTACACCGACCCAATCAAACAACTACATTGTATCACAAAATACACACGACCAATCAAAACTATTTATAACCATCAATAAACTATTTCCGACCAATCAAAATATTATAGCACCGACCAATCAAAAACTATTTACTACACCGACCAATCAAAACTATTACTACACCGACCTCAAATACTCCCGACCAATAAAACTATTTACTACACGACCAATCAAAACATAGTTACTACACGACCAATCAAAACTATTTGTATACAACGACCAATCCAAAACTATTTACTACACCGGACATCAAAAACATTTACTCCCCGACCCAATAAAACTATTACTACACCGACCAATCAACACTATTTCACGACCAATCACTCTCACAGACCAAATCAAACTATTTACACACCGACAATCAAAACTATTTCAAACGACCAATCAAAATATTTACTACACCCGACCCAAATACCAAAACTATTGTACGACACCTGACCAATCAAAACTATTTACTCACACCGCACACAATCACGACAATAACTTGCTGAATAAATTCATCCCCCATGCCCATGGTCCATCTCCTCGTATAGAGCTTTTAATTCCAATGAGATTCTTAATAATCAGGATAAGAAGTATGTAATATTTATACCCTCCTCCCATGGAGCTTAATGGTCCAATGTAATAATTCCCTTATAATATCGCGTCTACTTACTATCCGAGCCGATTATAACCACACGGTAAAAGAAGTCACGTACGGCCTCTTACATCTCCTTGCCGCCTGCGCTGCTTCTGCTTATGCTCTTCGTCCGTTGTACATGGGCATGGAGGGGATGGGGGCCTGACACCCCCGAACAGTTAGAATGGCCGTAAGGAGCCGTTAAAGAGGGAGAGAGATGCGGGCGGACAGGCATGTCATGGTTCCCTAACCTTTATCCAACTGGGGTGAGAGGTGCGCCCAACCTATGTGCCCCCCTCACCGCTGCAACAAAGAGCAAAGTGGAGTAGAGAGACGAGGGAGGGGCTAGGGAAGGTCCATTGTGGATGGGGAGGCGGTAGAAATGGTGGAAACTATTCAGATAAAAAACAGTGGTGTGTATATGCCATAACCTAAATGAGAGGGTGGGTGCTGCAAATATCTTTTTATGGGTAAACTGGGTGGTCCCCGAGAGGCCAGAGGGCGGGTGGATTATAATCGTTAATGTTACCCCACTGAGGTCCGTGCCCTGTATAAAATGAGGCCCTTGTGATCTGTTATATGACACGGACTCCTCAGTGACTTCTTATCCTATTAATTTACAGTAGGGTACATATCCTTATAAATACGTGAGCGTGGTCGGTACCAGAGTTCCTGATAAATCAGTCTGTTGTCCTGTAACCTTGTATAGACAACAGAAACTCCTTCAGTGACTTTAATAAGCTATAATGTACGTAGGGGAATTACATTATCCCTTATAATACATGAGTGGTAACCCAGAGTGCCTGTATAACTCAGTCTAGTGTCTTCTATACCTTATATAGACACAGAACCTCTCAGGTACTCTATATACCCTTTATAAATGTACAGTGTAGGGGATACATATCCCTGTAATACATGAGTTGGGGTATCAGCGTTGCCCTGTTATAAACTCAAGTTTCTTTTTTGGTGTCCGTGTACCTTTATATGGACACAGAACCCTCTGGGGTTGACTTCTAATATCCGTCGTATAATTTACAGTAGGGGAACATATCCCTTAGAATGACATGAGTGGTTACCCAGAGTTACCTGTATAACGCAGTCTGTGTCCTTGTACCTTTATTCGAAACCACATTCTCTCAGGACTTTCAGTATCCTTATAATTTACAGTAGGGGTACATTACCACTATAATAACAGTGATGGTTACCCCAGAGTTCCGTATAACTCGTCGTTGTCCTTGTACTATATGGACACGGAAAAACTCCAGTGAATTCTAATCTATCCTTATAATTACAGTAGGGGATTACATTATCCTATAAAATGCGGTACCCAGAGTCCGTATAAACAAGTCTGGGTCCTTGTACATTTCTTATAGACAAAGAAACACTCCCTCAGTGCCTTTAATATCCTTATTAATACAGTAGGGGTACATGATCCCTGATAATACATGAGTGGTACCCCAGAGTTCCTGGAGAATCGTCTGTGTCCTGGTACCTTTTATGGACACGGAACGACTCGTGACTTCTAATTATCCTTATAATTTACACAGTAGGGATACATTATTCCCTTTTTATAATATTCATTGGTGGTAACCCAGAGTTCCCTGGATAAACTCAGGCTGTGTCCTTGTAACCGTTATATGACAAGAAAACTCATTTTTTTCAGTTACTTCTAAATAATGGAGATTTTTACAGTAGGGGATACCATTATCCCTTATAATACATTGAGGGTACCCAGAGTCCCTGGAACTCAGTCTGTGACCTTGTACCTTGATATAGACACAGAATCTCCTCAGTAGGGACTTTTCTAAATTAAATCATTATTAATTTACAGTAGGGGATACATTATCCCTGTATTTAAACATGGAGTGGTACCCCAGCGTTACCTGGATAAATCAGTCGGGTCCTTGTACCTTAGATAGACACGGAAAACGCTCAGTGTGACTTCTAATATCCTTATAAGTTACAGTAGGGGATACATGATCATTAAATAAATGAGTGGATAAAACAGAGGTTCCATGTATAACTCAGTCTGTCGTCCTTGTACATTTATATAGACACAGAACCTCAGGACTTTAAGATCTTATAAGTACAGTAGGGATTACATTATCCTTATAAGACATGAGTGGAACCCAGATTTCCCGTATAAACTCAGTCTGGTCCTTGTACCTTTTATGGAACAGAACTACTCAGTGACTTCTAAATCCTTATAATTTACAGGTAGGGGTGATACATGATCCTTGATATACATGCAGTGGTTACCCAGAGTTCCCTGTATAACTAAGTCGGGTGACCTGTACCTGCTATATAAACACGAAACTTTCCTCAGTGACTTCTAATATCCTTAGTTAATTTAAAAGAGTGGGGAACATATTCTTTAATACATCGAGTCGGTACCCCAGAGGTCCCTGTATAACTCAGTCTGCTGTCTTGTACCTTATATAGACACGAAACTCCTCAAGTGACTTCTAATATCCTTTATAAATTTACATGGGGATACAATGATCCCTATAATACAGGAGTGCGGTACCAGAGTTACCTGTATAACTCAGTTGTGTTCCTTTGTACCTTGAATAGACACAGAGAACCTCTCAGTGACTGCTAATATCCTGATAATTTACAGTAGGGGATACATTATCCACCTTATAATACACGAGTTGGGACACAAGTCCATGTATATAACTCAGTCTGTGTCTTGTGGTACCGGTATAGTACACAGAACTCCTCGGGCACTTCTTTAACCAACTTATTAATTTACAGTAGGGGATACATATCCTTATAATACGATGAGTGGTACCCCGATGAGAGTCGTTCCCTGAATATAACGTCGCAACCATCTCAAGTGGACTTCTAAAAAGTATCCTTAATAATTTACAGTAGGGGGATACATTATCCCTTATTTATAATACACGAGTGGTACACAGAGTTCCAGCTGTTTATAAAGATCTCACACAAAATTCTGTGTCCTGTACCGTTTAGATGTACACAGAACTCACCGTCAAGAGACTTTCTTAATATCCTGTATTACAGTAGGAGCACTTACATTATTCTTATAATACATGAGTGGAACCAAGAGTTCCCTGTATAACTTCAGTCTGTGTCCTTGTACCGTGAATAGACACAGAAACTCCTCAGTGACTTCTAATTACCGTATAATATACCAGTAGGGGGATACATTTTATCCTTATAAGACATGAGTGGTACCAGAGTTCCCTGGATAACTCAGTCTGTGTCCTTGTACTTTTATATCGACACATCTTCCTTCAGTGATTCTAATATCATTATAAGTTACAGTTAGGGGATACATTTATCCTCTATTATACTACATGAGTGGTACCCAGAAGTTCCCTGTATAAATCAGTCGTGTCCTTGGGTATCATTTATTATGGACACAGAACCTCCCTCAGTGAACTCTCTAATATACTTATATTTACAGTAGGGGAATAACAGATCCCTTATATAACGAGTGGTACAAGAGTCCGTATAAACTCAGTTGGTCCTTGTACTGTCATATAGACACAGAAACTCATCAGTGAACTTCTAATATCCTTATACATACAGTAGGGGATACATTTTATCCTGGGAAGAAGGAGTAGATAAAGCATAAGAAGAGTGCAAGCTGAGGTACCCAGAGAGTTCCTGTATAAACGAATGCACACGCGAGTCTAGGCTTGCTACTTTATATAGACACAATTCCTCAGTGGATCTTCTAATATCCTTATTAAATTTAAAGTAGGGGACCAGTAGGGGATAAATTATCCCTTATAATAAATGAGTGGTACCCAGAGTTCCCTGTATAACTCAGTCTGTGTCCTTGTACCTTTATATGAGAAACAGAAAATCCTCAGTGACTTCTAAATACCTTATCATGTCAGCAGTAGGGGAACATTATCCATATTATAATACATGAGTGGTGTGGTACCCAGAGTTCCTGTTATTTATAACTCGTCTGTGTCCTGTACCTTGTATATCGACCACAGAAACTCCTCAGTGCCTTCTATCTTTATAATTTACCAGTAGGGAGATTACATGATCCTTATACTACATGGTGGTACACAGAGTTCCCTGTATAATCAGATGTGTCCTTTGTACTTTATATAGACACAGACCTCTCAGTTGACGTAAATATCTTATTTAATTTACAGTAGGGGATACTTATCACTTATAATACACGAGTGGTACCAGAGTTCCATGTATAAACTCGCTGTGTCTTGTACCTTTTATAGTACACAGAACTCCTCAGTGACTTCTAATTATCCTGATAATGTACGTAGGGGACTACATTATCCCTTTTCTTAATAATACATGGAGTCGTTACCCAGAGTTCCCTGTATAACTCACCGTCCTGTGTGTCCACTTGTACCTTTATATAGACCAGAACTCTCCCGCTGACTTTTCTAATTATCCTTATACTTTACAGTAGGGGATAACATTATCCCTTATAATACAGGAGTGGTACCAAGGAGACGGTCCCTGTTATAATTCGTCTGTGCCTTGTCACCTTTATTGTACACAGATCCTCTTGGACTTCTAAATATCTTGAATTTTACAGTTAGGAGATACCTCCCTATCCGATAAGACATGAGTGGTAGTACAAAAGTGTCCCATGTATTAATCAGTCTGGTCCTTGTACCTGTATATAGACACCAGACAGAACTCATCAGGCTGACTTCTAATAGCCGGAGATTAGAATAGACAGGAGGGGGGACAAGAGCCGGGGGAGAGAAAGGAGGTGGGACCCAGAGGGGGGGGGGGCCCCCCGGGAGAAATGCAGGCGGGGGCCTGCTGGGGAACGGGGAGAGATGCACAGCGCAGCAGGGACCCCGTCGAAGAGCCGGAGAAGACAGTAGGGGAGGGGATCCATTATCCCTTTTTTGAATAATGTACATGACGTGGTTACCCAGGTTCCCTGTATAACTCCAGTCCTGGTAATTGGTACCTTTATATGGAAACAGAAATCCTCCAGTGACTTATAAGATCATAGCATTACAGTTAGGGGGATCTCATTACCCTTATACATAATGAGTGGGTACCCAGAGTTCCCTGTAAACTCAGTCGTGTCATTGTACCTTCTATATAAGACAAGAACTCCCTCAGTGACTTCTAATATCCTATAATATACAGTAGGGGATTAACATTATCCGTATAATACCATGAGGTGGACCCAGAGTTCCTGTTATAAACTCAGGTGTGTCTGGTCCTGGTACTTTTAATATAGAACCACAGCTCCCTCAGTGATTATAAGAATCCTTATTAATTTACAGTAAGTAGGGGTACATTATCCCTTATAATACATGAGTGGTACCCAGAGTTCCATGTATAAACCATAACAGGCTGTGTCTTGTACCTTTATATGGACACAGAACTCCTCAGAGTGACTCTAATCTCCTATATTTAAAGTAGGTGGAACATTATCCCTTTATAAACATGAGTGGTACCCAGCTTCCTGTGATAACTCAGGTGGTGTCCTTGTACCTTTATATAGACTACAGAAATACTCAGTTGACAGTGACTCTAATATCCTTATAATTTACATTAGGGATACATTATCCTCAAGAATACATGATGGGACCGAGTTCACTGTATAACTCGTATGTGTCCTAGTACATTTATATAGACACCAGAATCTCAGGATTCTATACTTTTATCTATTATAATTACAGTAGGGATACATAATATCCCTTATAAATACATGAGTGGGGGTACCAAGAGTTCCTGTAATCGTAGATACTGGTACCTTATACTGGACACAGGAACTCCGCGTGACTTTCTAATATTCCTATATGTACAGTTAGGGTGATACATTATACCTATAAATACATGAGTGGTACCCAGAGATACCTGTAAACTCAGTCTGTGTCCTTCGTACACTTATATAGACACAGGGATCCTCGTGACTTCTACTATCCTTATACTACAGTAGGGGATACAGTATCCTTATTAATACAGGATGGTACCAGAGTTCCCGGATATAATCAGTCTGTTGTTCCTTGTCCTTTATTAGACCAGAACAGAAATTGTTTTTTTCCACTATTGGTCTCTTAACATTGCAATGTATAGCTAAGATTCCCAAATCAACAGGTACCACCAGCTCTCTAACAGCTGCTACACAGTGTGCTGTGGATTCGCATGCGTGTCCCACGTGTGGGCGGGACTTTATATCTTTCTGCACACATTCACTCTGGGCCACAAAAACGTTCGTATAAGCTGTAAGAAGCCGTGTCAAAGTCATTAAGTCTCATCAGGTTTAATGGTAATGTATTATCTTAGCATAAACGAGCAAGGTTCTATAGACATTTCAACACTGGTTTCGTATATGCATTTGTAATTAAATTCAGTAGTGCTGGCCACCATCTAGCTCATACGAATTCAAGTTCGTCCTAGCCCTTTGTGACGTTTAGTAAGCAGTGTAGTTATAAGGGCCGGATCAGTATAGATATCCATCAAGGTAACAATAGTCCAGATGTGATAGTGTGAGAGTAGAGATAGATATCCATGAAAGTTACAATAGTCCAGATGTGATAGGGTGTGAGCATAGATTGATTATTATTATGGATTTATAGTGCCAACATATGTATACATTCACATCAGGCCCTGCTCCGATGAGCTTACAATCTAAGCCCAGTTATTTGACACATACAACCTATCTGTATGTCTTTATGATGTGGGGGAAACCGGAGTGCCCGGAGGAAACCCACGCAAGCACGGGGAGCATACAAACTCTATGGAGATATGTTCAAGGGTGGAATCGAACTTAGGACTTGCTGAAAGGCATCAGTGCTAACCACTGAGCCACTATTACAATAGTCCAGATGTGATAGGGTGAGAGCATAGATAGATATCCATCAAGGTTACAATAGTCCAGACATGATAGGGTTTGAGTATAGATAGATATCCATCAAGGTTACAATAGTCCAGACGTGATAGGGTGAGAGCATAGATAGATATACATCAAGGTTACAATAGTCCAGATGTGATAGGGTGAGAGCATAGATAGATATCCATCAAGGTTACAATAGTCCAGACGTGATAGGGTTAGAGCATAGATAGATATACATCAAGGTTACAATAGTCCAGATGTGATAGGGTGAGAGCATAGATAGATATCCATCAAGGTTACAATAGTCCAGATGTGATAGGGTTAGAGCATAGATAGATATCCATTAAGGTTACAATAGTCCAGACATGATAGGGTGAGAGTATACATATCCATCAAGGTTACCATAGTCCAGATGTAATAGGGTGAGAGGTAATACATATCCATCAAGGTTACAATAGTCCAGATGCGATAGGGTGAGAGTATACATATCCATCAAGGTTACAATAGTCCAGATGCGCATCGGACTATTGAACCTGATGGATATGTATACTCTCACCATCAGCATCTGGGATGATTGTAACCTTGATGGATATGTGATACTCCACCCTTTGAACATCTGGACTATGTAACCTTGATGGATAGATACTCCACCCTATGATTGTCTGGACTATTGCTAACCTTAATGGATATCTATCTATGCTCTAAACCTCACATATGGAATATGTAACCTTGATGGATAATCTATCTGCTCTCCACCCTATCACAGGGACTATTGTAGCTTGATGTATATTATCTATTGCTCTAAACCCTATCACATCTGGACTATTGTAACTTGATGGATATCTATCTATGCTCTCACCCATCAATTGGACATTGTACGATGTATATCTATCTATGCTCTCACCTATCACGTCTGGACTATTGTACCTTGATGGAATCTATCTATACTCAAACCCTATCCAGTCTGGGACTATTGTAACCTTGATGGAATTCTATCTATGCTCTCACCCTATCACATCGGATATTGTAACAGTGGCTCAGTGGTTAGCACTGATGCCTTGCAGCAAGTCTAAGTTCGATTCCCCCTTGAACAAATCATAGAGTTTGTATGCTCCCCGTGCTTGCGTGGGTTTCCCCGGGGCACCCGGTTTTTCCCCACATCATAAAGACATACAGATAGGTGTATGTGTCAAAAACTGGGCTTAGATTGTAAGCTCATCGGGGAGCAGGGCCCTGATGTGAATGTTATACATAGTTGCACTATAAATCCATAATAATAATCAATCTATGCTCAACCCTATCACATTTCGGGCCTATTGCAAACTTTCATGCGATATCATGCTCTACTCTAACACTATCAATCATGGACTATTGTTACCTGTGGATAATCTATACTCTAACCCTTATACATGTCTGGACTATTGTAATCGTTAATGGATATCTATCTATGACTTCTCAAACTATCACATCTTGTGTCACAAACGGGTGAGGTGCATGTTAAAATCGCCATAGACAATGTCTGTTATTGCCTGCAGTAAGGAATTTTTAAATTTATTCCATTTATAAGCAGTGCAAGCAGTTCTGGCAACTCCCACTTAGCCCATTGTCAAGACAGTCACAGGGTTAACAAAATCTGCCTGACAAATTTGTAGATTTTCTTTGCCATAGCTAGCTACATTTGTTGGGCGTGTCAAAACTTCAGCTAGATATTGGTTGGACCTGTTCAGTTCAAAGAGGGGCAAGGGTGTTGTGAAGTCACTGTAATATGCATAGACCTCTACAGGCTGGTAGGGCACCAAATGCATGTGGTCTCTATGGTATAGAACTGTACGCAAAACCATAATGGCCGTTCAAAGGCCATGGACAGTGGAGGGACGGACCTCTGAAAGTTCACATAACCCACATTAAAAAACACACGAACCACTATTATACCATTATCTATTATACAAATAACATTACATGGGCAGTGGGGACGGACCTTGGACAGTTCACCTAACCCAAATAATAGAAACACACGAATACACGATATTATACATTATATATTATAAATATACATTAAATGGGCAGTGGAGGACGGACGACCTCGGAAGTCACTAACCAATAATAATAATACACACGAACACTATAATTAACATTATATATTAGACACATATACTACCCTGGGCAGTGGAGGGGGGGGGGACGCGAACCCGACAGTTCACCTAACACAATAATAATACACACACGCGACACTATTATTATACATTATATAGTTATACACTATACATACATGGAGCTGGAGGAGACCTCTGGACAGTTCACCTAAACCAGTTAAAATAAACACAGGGACACTATATATTAATTATATATTAATAAAATATACATTACATGGGCCAGTGGAGGACGGAACCTCTGACAGTTCACCTAGCCCGTAGAATAATAAAACGGACACTATCTATACATTAATATTATTACATATACATTACATGGGCTGTGGCAGTGAGGACCTTGACAGTTCACCTAAACCCCAATTATAATAAACACACTGGACACATATATACATATATAGTTATACCAAGATAACATCATGGGCAGTGGCAGGACATTAAACTCTGACAGTTCACTACCCAATAATAATAATACAACACAGACACTATAGTAGTAATTTATATTATTACAATATACATTACATGGGCAGTGGAGGACGGGACCTCGACAGTTCACCTAACCCAATAATAAAAAACCACACAGACACTATATTATACATTAGTATTTATACAATAACATTACATGGCAGTGGAGGAAGGGAACTCGGACATTCACCTAACCCATAATAATAAAACACACGGACACTATATTATACATTATATATTATACAATACACATTATATGGGCAGTGGAGGACGGACGTCTGAACAGTCACCTAACCCAATAATAATAAACAATGACACTGTATTATACATTATATATTATTACATATACATTACATGGGCAGTGGAGGACGGAACTCTGACGTCACCTAACCCAATAATATAAACACACGACACATATATTATACATTATATATTATACAATATTACATTACATGGGCGAGTGGAGGATGGACCTCGACAGTCACCTAACCCAATATAAATAAAAACACATGGACACTATATTATACATTATATATTATACAATATACATACAGGGCAGGGGAGGAGCAGAACTCGACAGTCAGAACCAATAGAAAAAAACACACGGACACTATGTTATACATTAATATTATACAATAACATTACATGGGCAGTGGAGGAAGGACCTCTGACAGTTTCACCTAACCCAAAAAAAAACAGGACACGCAAAATATACATTATAGGATACAAATAAATACATGGGGCAATGGGGGACAAACTCGACAGTTCACCAACCCAAAAATAAAACACAGACACGATATTACATTATATATTACTACAATATACATTACATGGGCAGTGGAGGACGGACCTCTGACAGTTCACCTAACCCAATAATAATAAACACACAAGACACTATATTATACATATATTATATACAATATACATTACATGGGCAGTGGAGGAAGGACCTCTGACAGTCACCTACCCAATAATTAATAAACACAGACACTATATATACATTATAGATTATACAATATACATTACATGGGCAGAGTGGAGGACGGACGTTCTGACGTCACCTAACCCAATAATAATCAACACATGGACCACTGTATTATACATTATATATGATACAATAGACATTACATGGGCAGTGGAGGACGGACCTCTGACAGTCACCAACCCAAATAATATAAACACAGGACACTATATTATACATTATATATTATACAATTTCATACATGGGCAGTGGAGGATGGACCTCTGACAGTCACCTAACCCAAAATAATAAAAAACACATGGACACTATATTAACATTATATATATACAATATACTTACATGGGCAGTGGAGGACATAACTCTGACAGTCACCTAACCACATATATAAAATAAACACTACGGACACTATGATTATACAATATATATTATACAATATACATAATGGGCAGTGGAGGACGGACCTTGACAGTTCACTAACCCAATAATAATAAACACCGACACTATATATACATTATACTATTATACAAGTATACATTACATGGGCAGTGGAGGACGGAACCTCTGACAAGCTCACCTAACCCCAAATAAGTAATAAACACACGGACCTATATTAACATTATATATTATAATATACATTACATGGGCAGTGGAGGACGGACCTCTGACAGTTCACCTAACCCCAATAATAATAAACACGGACACTATATCTACATTATATTAATACAATATAACATACATGGGCAGTGGAGGAGGACCTCTGACAGTCACCTAACCCAATAATATAATACACACGGACACTAATTATACATTAATATTATAACATATACATTACATGGGCAGTGGAGGACGGACCTTGACAGTTCACCTAACCCAAGAATAAAAACACAGGAGCACTAGTATTATACATTAATCATTATACAATATACATTACATGCGGCAGTGGAGGAAGGACCTCTGACGTTCACCTAACCCAATAATAATAAACACACGACACTATAGATACATTAGATATAGACATATACATTACATGGGCAGTGGAGGACGGACTCTGACAGTTCACCTAAACCCAAATAATAATAATAAAACACGGACACTATATTATACATTATATATTATACAATATATACATTGACATGGGCAGTGGAGGACGGACCTTGACAGTTCACCTAAACCTCAATAATAAACACAACACGGACACTATATTATAATATATATATACATATACTTACATGGGAAGTGGAGGACGACCTCTGACAGTCACCAACCCAAATAATCAACCAACGGACACTAATTATAACGATTATAGTATACAATATACATATCATGGACAGTGGAGGACAGACCTCTGACAGTCCACCTACACATAATAATAACAACACGGACACTCTATATACATTTTATAGTATTATACAAACATTACATGGCAGTGGGAGGACAGACCTCTGACAGTCACTAACCCAAATAATATAAAACACATGGACACTTATATTATACTATTATATATTATACATATACATTACATGGGCAGTGGAGGACGGACCTCGCTATGTAGATGTGAATCCAATTCTATTGAAGAACGGGAGGTTAACGGAGCTGCGTTACCTTCCGTTCTTCAATACACACAGGAGACGATGAGAAGGTAGAAACTTAACCCCCTCGCTCGCTCCCCCGGGCGTAGTTCTTGCAGGTCCCGAAGGACCTTTTGTCCTTCTATGCAAATAGGTCGCGCATGCGTTATATTAGACAAATTCGTCGTGACCTGTCCAACTACACGACGGGGGACGCGATGGCGAGCGGGGGTTAAGTTCTTACCTTCTCATCAAGTCTCCTGTGTGTTCTATTGAAGACGGAAGGTAAGGCACAGCTCCTTTACCCCCCGTTCTTCAATAGAAAGGGATTCACAAAAAACTATAAAAACTGAGATAGTGGAGATATGCCTTATTAACAACCCGACACTACATTATACATTATATCACTTATTACAATTGTACATTATGGACCTGACTCGAATAGGTACATGACCAATCAGAAACTAGTTAGTACACTGACCATCAATTATATACAGACTAACTATTAACTACACTGACCAATACAGAACTCATTAATACACTGACCATCAGAAATATTAACTAACATCTGACCAATCAGAAACATATTAAAACCTGACCAATCTAGAAAAATCGATTAACTACTATTGACAATCAGAAAATATTAATACACTACCAATCAGAGGAAATATTTAATACATGACCATCAAGAACTATTAACTACCACTGACAATCAGAATATTAATTACACTGGACCAATCAGAACTATTTCCTACACTGACAATCAGAAATACTAAACTACACGGAACAATCAGAAAACTATTAATAAACTGACCAATAGAACTATTAACTACAGAGCTAATCAGAAATATTAATTACTGACCTAATCAGAATAAACATGCAATAGATACATGATAACTACAGCAGAACACATGACCCTAGAAATATTAATTGACACTGACCCAATCAGAAACTATTAACTTAAACGACCCCAATCCGAAAATATTACATTTACACTGACAACAGAACTTATTTCCTACACGCACAAATCAGACAACTACAAACTACAACTGAACAAATTTTTCCAGAACATTACTATATGACAATAGCACATACTACTTGACCAAATCAGACGATTACCTACACACAATCAGAACTATTTCTACATGCCACCAATATAAACTATTAACCACTCGACCAATCAAACTAAACTAAAAATACACCAATCAAACAACAAACTATTTACCTAACGAACAATCAAAACTATTTACTACACCGCACCAATCCAAAACTATTACTACACCGACCCAATCAAAAAGATACATTTCCGATACAATTACAACGACCAATCAAAACTATTTTTCCTCCAATAAAACATACACGACCCAATCAAAACTATTATACTACCCGACCAATCAAAACGTATTTACTACACCGACCAATCAAAACTATTACTACACCGACCTCAAATCCGACCAATCAAAACTATTTACTACACGACCAATCAAAACTATTACTACACGACAATCAAAACTATTGTATACACCGACCAATCACAAAACTATTTACTACACCGGACCAATCAAAACTATTTACTCACCCGACCAATAAAAATATTACTACACCGACCAATCAACAACTATTACTTACCACAATCACATACTCACAGACCAAATCAAACTATTTTACTACACCCGACAATCAAAACTATTTAAACACGACCAATCAAAATATTTACTACACACCGACCCAAATCAAAACTATTTACACAACCGACCAATTCAAAACTATTACTACACCGACCACACATACTACCGACAACAACTTGCCTGAATGGAATTCATCCCCATGCCCCAGGTCCCCATCTCTCTTATAGAGCTTTAACATTCCAATGATATCTTAAAATTCAGGATAAAGAAGTATGTAATATTTATAACCCTCCCTCCCATGGAGCTCTTAATGGTCCAACTGTAAATAATTCCCTCTATAATAATCGCGCTCCTACTTACATCGAGCGATTAAACCACCACGGAAAAGAAGTAGACGGCCTTTACTAATCTCCTTGCCGCATGCGCATGAGCTTCTGCTTATGCTCATCGTCCGTTGTATGGCAGGATGGGGATGGGGGCTGACACCCGCCCCGAACAGATTAGAATGGCCGTAAGGAGCACGTTTACACAGAGGGAGAGAGATGCGGGCGGACAGTGTGTATGGTTCGCACTAACCTATCCAACTGCGGGTGAGAGGTGCGCCCAACCTATGTGCCCCCCTCACCGCGTGCAAAAGAGCAAAGTGGAGTAGAGAGTGAGAAGGAGAGGGCTAGGAAGGTCCCATTTGTGGATGGGGAGGGGTAGAAATGGTGGAAACATTCAGATAAAAAACAAGTGTGTTTGTTATATGCCATAACTAAATGAGAGGGTGGGTGCGCAAATTACTTTTTATGGGAAACTGGGTGGTCCCAGAGGCCCAGAGGGCGGGTGGATTACTAATGTTAATGTACCCATGAGGTCCGGCCCTGTATAAAATGAGCCTTGTGTTTATATGACACGGAACTCCTCAGTGACTTCTATATCCTCTGATTAATTTACAGTAGGGCTACATTATCCTTATGAATACGTGAGGGTCGGTACCAGAGTTCCCTGTATAAATCAGTCTGTTGTCCTTACCTTTATAGAACAACAGAAACTCCATCAGTGACTTTATATACAGCTATAATGTACAGTAGGGGGAAAACATTATCCCTTATAATACATGAGTGGTAACCCAGAAGTTCACTGTATAACTCAGTTAGTGTCATTATACCGTATTATAGACACAGAACCTCTCAGACTCTATATATCCTTATAATGTACAGGTAGGGGATACATTGATCCCATAATACCCATGAGTTGGGGTACTCAGCAGTTCCATTGTTATAAACTCAAGTTTTCTTTTTTTTTTGGTGTCCTTGTTACCTTTATATGGACACCAGAACTCCTCCTAGGGTGACTTTCTAAATCCGTCTATAATTACAGTAGGGGATACATATCCCTTAGAATACATGAGTGGATACCCAGAGTTGACCGTATAACTGCAGTCTGTGTCCTTGTACCTTATAATTCAACCACATTCTCTCAGGACTTTCAGTATCCTTATAATTTACAGTAGGGGTACATTACCACTATAATAACAGTGATGGTTACCCCAGAGTTCCGTATAACTCGTCGTTGTCCTTGTACTATATGGACACGGAAAAACTCCAGTGAATTCTAATCTATCCTTATAATTACAGTAGGGGATTACATTATCCTATAAAATGCGGTACCCAGAGTCCGTATAAACAAGTCTGGGTCCTTGTACATTTCTTATAGACAAAGAAACACTCCCTCAGTGCCTTTAATATCCTTATTAATACAGTAGGGGTACATGATCCCTGATAATACATGAGTGGTACCCCAGAGTTCCTGGAGAATCGTCTGTGTCCTGGTACCTTTTATGGACACGGAACGACTCGTGACTTCTAATTATCCTTATAATTTACACAGTAGGGATACATTATTCCCTTTTTATAATATTCATTGGTGGTAACCCAGAGTTCCCTGGATAAACTCAGGCTGTGTCCTTGTAACCGTTATATGACAAGAAAACTCATTTTTTTCAGTTACTTCTAAATAATGGAGATTTTTACAGTAGGGGATACCATTATCCCTTATAATACATTGAGGGTACCCAGAGTCCCTGGAACTCAGTCTGTGACCTTGTACCTTGATATAGACACAGAATCTCCTCAGTAGGGACTTTTCTAAATTAAATCATTATTAATTTACAGTAGGGGATACATTATCCCTGTATTTAAACATGGAGTGGTACCCCAGCGTTACCTGGATAAATCAGTCGGGTCCTTGTACCTTAGATAGACACGGAAAACGCTCAGTGTGACTTCTAATATCCTTATAAGTTACAGTAGGGGATACATGATCATTAAATAAATGAGTGGATAAAACAGAGGTTCCATGTATAACTCAGTCTGTCGTCCTTGTACATTTATATAGACACAGAACCTCAGGACTTTAAGATCTTATAAGTACAGTAGGGATTACATTATCCTTATAAGACATGAGTGGAACCCAGATTTCCCGTATAAACTCAGTCTGGTCCTTGTACCTTTTATGGAACAGAACTACTCAGTGACTTCTAAATCCTTATAATTTACAGGTAGGGGTGATACATGATCCTTGATATACATGCAGTGGTTACCCAGAGTTCCCTGTATAACTAAGTCGGGTGACCTGTACCTGCTATATAAACACGAAACTTTCCTCAGTGACTTCTAATATCCTTAGTTAATTTAAAAGAGTGGGGAACATATTCTTTAATACATCGAGTCGGTACCCCAGAGGTCCCTGTATAACTCAGTCTGCTGTCTTGTACCTTATATAGACACGAAACTCCTCAAGTGACTTCTAATATCCTTTATAAATTTACATGGGGATACAATGATCCCTATAATACAGGAGTGCGGTACCAGAGTTACCTGTATAACTCAGTTGTGTTCCTTTGTACCTTGAATAGACACAGAGAACCTCTCAGTGACTGCTAATATCCTGATAATTTACAGTAGGGGATACATTATCCACCTTATAATACACGAGTTGGGACACAAGTCCATGTATATAACTCAGTCTGTGTCTTGTGGTACCGGTATAGTACACAGAACTCCTCGGGCACTTCTTTAACCAACTTATTAATTTACAGTAGGGGATACATATCCTTATAATACGATGAGTGGTACCCCGATGAGAGTCGTTCCCTGAATATAACGTCGCAACCATCTCAAGTGGACTTCTAAAAAGTATCCTTAATAATTTACAGTAGGGGGATACATTATCCCTTATTTATAATACACGAGTGGTACACAGAGTTCCAGCTGTTTATAAAGATCTCACACAAAATTCTGTGTCCTGTACCGTTTAGATGTACACAGAACTCACCGTCAAGAGACTTTCTTAATATCCTGTATTACAGTAGGAGCACTTACATTATTCTTATAATACATGAGTGGAACCAAGAGTTCCCTGTATAACTTCAGTCTGTGTCCTTGTACCGTGAATAGACACAGAAACTCCTCAGTGACTTCTAATTACCGTATAATATACCAGTAGGGGGATACATTTTATCCTTATAAGACATGAGTGGTACCAGAGTTCCCTGGATAACTCAGTCTGTGTCCTTGTACTTTTATATCGACACATCTTCCTTCAGTGATTCTAATATCATTATAAGTTACAGTTAGGGGATACATTTATCCTCTATTATACTACATGAGTGGTACCCAGAAGTTCCCTGTATAAATCAGTCGTGTCCTTGGGTATCATTTATTATGGACACAGAACCTCCCTCAGTGAACTCTCTAATATACTTATATTTACAGTAGGGGAATAACAGATCCCTTATATAACGAGTGGTACAAGAGTCCGTATAAACTCAGTTGGTCCTTGTACTGTCATATAGACACAGAAACTCATCAGTGAACTTCTAATATCCTTATACATACAGTAGGGGATACATTTTATCCTGGGAAGAAGGAGTAGATAAAGCATAAGAAGAGTGCAAGCTGAGGTACCCAGAGAGTTCCTGTATAAACGAATGCACACGCGAGTCTAGGCTTGCTACTTTATATAGACACAATTCCTCAGTGGATCTTCTAATATCCTTATTAAATTTAAAGTAGGGGACCAGTAGGGGATAAATTATCCCTTATAATAAATGAGTGGTACCCAGAGTTCCCTGTATAACTCAGTCTGTGTCCTTGTACCTTTATATGAGAAACAGAAAATCCTCAGTGACTTCTAAATACCTTATCATGTCAGCAGTAGGGGAACATTATCCATATTATAATACATGAGTGGTGTGGTACCCAGAGTTCCTGTTATTTATAACTCGTCTGTGTCCTGTACCTTGTATATCGACCACAGAAACTCCTCAGTGCCTTCTATCTTTATAATTTACCAGTAGGGAGATTACATGATCCTTATACTACATGGTGGTACACAGAGTTCCCTGTATAATCAGATGTGTCCTTTGTACTTTATATAGACACAGACCTCTCAGTTGACGTAAATATCTTATTTAATTTACAGTAGGGGATACTTATCACTTATAATACACGAGTGGTACCAGAGTTCCATGTATAAACTCGCTGTGTCTTGTACCTTTTATAGTACACAGAACTCCTCAGTGACTTCTAATTATCCTGATAATGTACGTAGGGGACTACATTATCCCTTTTCTTAATAATACATGGAGTCGTTACCCAGAGTTCCCTGTATAACTCACCGTCCTGTGTGTCCACTTGTACCTTTATATAGACCAGAACTCTCCCGCTGACTTTTCTAATTATCCTTATACTTTACAGTAGGGGATAACATTATCCCTTATAATACAGGAGTGGTACCAAGGAGACGGTCCCTGTTATAATTCGTCTGTGCCTTGTCACCTTTATTGTACACAGATCCTCTTGGACTTCTAAATATCTTGAATTTTACAGTTAGGAGATACCTCCCTATCCGATAAGACATGAGTGGTAGTACAAAAGTGTCCCATGTATTAATCAGTCTGGTCCTTGTACCTGTATATAGACACCAGACAGAACTCATCAGGCTGACTTCTAATAGCCGGAGATTAGAATAGACAGGAGGGGGGACAAGAGCCGGGGGAGAGAAAGGAGGTGGGACCCAGAGGGGGGGGGGGCCCCCCGGGAGAAATGCAGGCGGGGGCCTGCTGGGGAACGGGGAGAGATGCACAGCGCAGCAGGGACCCCGTCGAAGAGCCGGAGAAGACAGTAGGGGAGGGGATCCATTATCCCTTTTTTGAATAATGTACATGACGTGGTTACCCAGGTTCCCTGTATAACTCCAGTCCTGGTAATTGGTACCTTTATATGGAAACAGAAATCCTCCAGTGACTTATAAGATCATAGCATTACAGTTAGGGGGATCTCATTACCCTTATACATAATGAGTGGGTACCCAGAGTTCCCTGTAAACTCAGTCGTGTCATTGTACCTTCTATATAAGACAAGAACTCCCTCAGTGACTTCTAATATCCTATAATATACAGTAGGGGATTAACATTATCCGTATAATACCATGAGGTGGACCCAGAGTTCCTGTTATAAACTCAGGTGTGTCTGGTCCTGGTACTTTTAATATAGAACCACAGCTCCCTCAGTGATTATAAGAATCCTTATTAATTTACAGTAAGTAGGGGTACATTATCCCTTATAATACATGAGTGGTACCCAGAGTTCCATGTATAAACCATAACAGGCTGTGTCTTGTACCTTTATATGGACACAGAACTCCTCAGAGTGACTCT
The DNA here is from genome assembly GCA_019447015.1 of Hymenochirus boettgeri. Classification (NCBI taxonomy): domain Eukaryota; kingdom Metazoa; phylum Chordata; class Amphibia; order Anura; family Pipidae; genus Hymenochirus; species Hymenochirus boettgeri. The sequence continues at coordinate 117,656 of JAACNH010000611.1, read as the reverse complement.
AATCTCCTATATTTAAAGTAGGTGGAACATTATCCCTTTATAAACATGAGTGGTACCCAGCTTCCTGTGATAACTCAGGTGGTGTCCTTGTACCTTTATATAGACTACAGAAATACTCAGTTGACAGTGACTCTAATATCCTTATAATTTACATTAGGGATACATTATCCTCAAGAATACATGATGGGACCGAGTTCACTGTATAACTCGTATGTGTCCTAGTACATTTATATAGACACCAGAATCTCAGGATTCTATACTTTTATCTATTATAATTACAGTAGGGATACATAATATCCCTTATAAATACATGAGTGGGGGTACCAAGAGTTCCTGTAATCGTAGATACTGGTACCTTATACTGGACACAGGAACTCCGCGTGACTTTCTAATATTCCTATATGTACAGTTAGGGTGATACATTATACCTATAAATACATGAGTGGTACCCAGAGATACCTGTAAACTCAGTCTGTGTCCTTCGTACACTTATATAGACACAGGGATCCTCGTGACTTCTACTATCCTTATACTACAGTAGGGGATACAGTATCCTTATTAATACAGGATGGTACCAGAGTTCCCGGATATAATCAGTCTGTTGTTCCTTGTCCTTTATTAGACCAGAACAGAAATTGTTTTTTTCCACTATTGGTCTCTTAACATTGCAATGTATAGCTAAGATTCCCAAATCAACAGGTACCACCAGCTCTCTAACAGCTGCTACACAGTGTGCTGTGGATTCGCATGCGTGTCCCACGTGTGGGCGGGACTTTATATCTTTCTGCACACATTCACTCTGGGCCACAAAAACGTTCGTATAAGCTGTAAGAAGCCGTGTCAAAGTCATTAAGTCTCATCAGGTTTAATGGTAATGTATTATCTTAGCATAAACGAGCAAGGTTCTATAGACATTTCAACACTGGTTTCGTATATGCATTTGTAATTAAATTCAGTAGTGCTGGCCACCATCTAGCTCATACGAATTCAAGTTCGTCCTAGCCCTTTGTGACGTTTAGTAAGCAGTGTAGTTATAAGGGCCGGATCATAGGGTGAGAGTATACATATCCATCAAGGTTACAATAGTCCAGATGTAATAGGGTGAGAGTATACATATCCATCATTGTATATGGTAGAGGGAGGATTTATTATCATAAAGGAGGAAACTACAGTGTGCAACAATTTTTATGTTTCCAGATTGTGGAGACAAATGAATGGAGCTTAGTAGATGTTGATAAACTATATTTCTAACCTTTTCCATCTCTTTGTATTTTCTCGATTGTTTACTATTAAAGGGCATGTTCACCTGTACCTTCCCAACCCCAACTGCACATTATTACCTGCAATACTCACCAGATATTGGCCCCATTCTGGCAGAGCAGTCTGGAGATGGCGGATCCCTTTACCAGAAAGGAAGAGAACGTCATTAAATATCTGGTTACAAACACTTGTAATAAACTGGTAACAATAGCCGCTGGGGCTGTGGGAAAGTGACTGGCAAGTGACCAGTTTGTTGTTGTAAGGGTGGACTTGTGCCCCTGTATTACATGGTGTAGATGGCTCAGGGCTGCAGCCTGGAACTCCGTAAGGACTTGTTCTACCCTTACAAATGACAATCCTCGCTATATAATGTGTTATAATATGGGGATTCATCGGTTAACCTGGAAACTGATTATGTAACTAACTGGTTAACCTGGGCAAGAAAGGGTTACATGAGCGGAGTTGCCATCTTGCTTTTTATTTCAGCCCCATTGTGTAAAGATAAGAGGGAAAATTAACCCTTCCCATATCCGTGATGCGGCGTCAGATCATTTTCCTGTGGATAAAGAGAAAGTCTCGTCCCATTACCATCCCAGCAAGACATCGTTCTGGTCCCTCCATCCAGCTGCGTCCTTGTTGCCAAGTGTATCCGGAGATTTGGAAGGTTCCCTGGTGGGAGATGGATATGAAATCGGAAAGTCTCCCACTGGGAGCAGGAACATTCCATTTATACCTCCCCCCCCCCACGGGGCCCCACAGGGGGGGTCCATCAACGACGCCTCCTTTGCTTTAGTGAATTTCCATCATCTGCTGCAGGGTAATAATATTCCCAGGTACAGGAAACAATCCACCAATCCATAGAAAGGTAGGAATCTCCATCACTCCATATATATAGCAGCAAGGCTGTATAGGCCCGGGGGCATCCGCAAGTAGTAGAACCAGGTGAATATACAGTAAATAAAGGTGCCAATCACGAGGCTATTGAATTATCTTCCTTATTATGTTATAACATCGACGCGTTTCAACCCCCACATAGTCATCAGGATACTCCAGTCTGGGAATTCAATACAATCAATAGATAAGTGCCCTCCCCGACGCACCCACCAATGTCACCCATCGCCCATATACTATGGCTGTCCTACTATACCCACCGTGATCACTACCCGTTAGCTCATTAGGGCTATGAGGACGGGAAGCATCATCACCAACTATGATGAACTACCTTATCCTAAGCAGTGATTGGTAGATGCGAGGAACACGTATTGCTCATGCTGTGACATAAGTCAGTAGGGGGTGAACCTATGGCATGCATGATAGAGTTGGCACTCAGAGCCCTTTCTGTGGGCACTCATGCACAGCATTGTTACCCTCTGTCTCACTGCTGTGTACAGGGACTCATAAAAGCCAAGCAAGTTAGTTTGACAAGATCTATTCCTCCTAAATCCATGCTGGTTACTAATTATAATGTCAGTCCTTGAAACATACTCTAGAACATGTTCCCTTATTAAACTTTCCAGGACCTTCCCCACTACTGAAGTTAAACTTACAGGCCTGTAATTACCCGGCTGTGAACGACGACCGTTTTTGAATATTGGAATAACATCAGCCTTTTTCCAATCCAGAGGCACACCACCGGACATGAGGGAATCAGCAAAAATAAGAAACAATGGCCTAGATAAAACTGAACCCTTTTTTTTTTGGTTATAATACTACAACCTAGTTATATAACTACACATAGTTACTATACTAACCTGGTTATAATACTACACCTGGTTACTATACTACACTAGGCTATAATGCTATACCTAGTTACAATGCTATACCTGGTTATATACTACACCTGGTTACAATACTACCTGGTTAGTAAAAAAAAAATAAATCCGCGCCCATGTGGCTGAATTCTGATGTAAAGAGGCAAATGGAAAGGAAGAAAAAGGCATTTAAAACCTTTAAGGCAGAGGGAAAGGAAAGGGCCTTTAGGGAGTATAAAAACTGTAACAAGGAGTGTAAGAAAGAATCAAACTAGCCTAAAATTAATAATGAAGTTAGGAAGCTGAACAAAGCATCACTAAGCCTAAACATTTTTTTAGTATATAATAGTAAGAAGATGAGGACTGAGAATGTGGCACCATTAATTAATGGGGATAAGTTAGTTAGGAGGATGGCGATAAGCACAAGTCTTGAATAATTTATTTCCTCGTATACACTATAGAATCCAAGTACAGATATCATAGAGTATAGTAGCAATAAATGTATAAAGATTCAAGTTCACTTTGGTTAACCGAGGATATGGTACAGAAAGAACTAAATAAGGTTATATTAATATAATCTCCTGGACCAGATACAATACATCCTCGGGTACTAAGGAGCTAAGTTCAGTTTATCTAGGCCATTGTAACCGAGGATATGGTACAGAAAAGAACTAAATAAGGTTAATATTAAAAATCTCCGGACCAGATACAATACATCCTCGGGTACTTAAGGAGCTAAGTTCAGTTTTATCTAGGCCATTGTAATCGAGGATATGGTACAGAAAGAACTAAATAAGGTTAATATTAATAAATCTCTGGACCAGATACAATACATCCTCGGTACTTAAGGGCTAAGTTCAGTTTATCTAGGCCATTGTAACCGAGGATATGGTACAAGAGAAAGAACTAAATAAGGTAATATTAATAAATCTCCTGGACCGGATAAAATACATCCTGGGTACTTAAGGAGCTAAGTTCAGTTTATCTAGGCCATTGTAACCGAGGATATGGTACAGAAAGAACTAAATAAGGTTAATATTAATAAATCTCCTGGACCGGATAAGATACATCCTAGGGTACTTAGGGAGCTAAGTTCAGTTTATCAGGCCATTGTAACCGAGGATATGGTACAGAAAGAACTAAATAAGGTTAATTTAATAAATCTCCTGGACCGGATAAAATACATCTAGGGTACTTAGGGAGCTAAGTTCAGTTTTTATCTAGGCCATTGTAACCGAGGATATGGTACAGAAAGAACTAATAAGGTTAATATAATAAATCTCCTGGACCGGATAAAATACATCCTAGGGTGTACTTAGGGAGCTAAGTTCAGTTTTATCTAGGCCATTGTAACGAGGATATGGTACAGAAGAACTAAATAAGGTTAATATTAATAAATCTCTGGACCAGATAAAATACATCCTCGGGTACTTAGGGAGCTAAGTTCAGTTTTTCTAGGCCATTGTAACCGAGGATATGGTACAGAAAGAACTAAATAAGGTTTTATGAATAAATCTCCTGGACCGGATAAAATACATCCTCGGGTACTTAGGGACTAAGTTCAGTTTTATCTAGGACATTGTAACCGAGGATATGGTACAGAGAACTAAATAGGTTAATATTATAAAATCTCCTGGACCAGAATAAAAATACATCCTCGGGAACTTAGGGAGCTAAGTTCAGTTTTATCTAGGCCATTGTAACCGAGGATATGGTACAGGAAGAACTAAATAAGGTTAATATTAATAAATCTCCTGGACCGGATACAATACATCCTCGGGGTACTTAGGGAGCTAAGTTCAGTTTTATCTAGGGCATTGTAACCGAGGATATGGTACAGAAAGATCTAAATAAGGTTAATATAATAAATCTCTGGACCAGATAAAATACTCTCGGGTACTTAGGGAGCTAAGTTCAGTTTTATCTAGGCCATTGTAACCGAGGATATGGTACAGAAAGAACTAAAGAAGGTTAAATTAATAAATCTCCTGGACCGGATACAATACATCCTCGGGGTACTTAGGGAGCTAAGTTCAGTTTTATCTAGGCCATTGTAACCGAGGATATGGTAACAGAAAGAACTAAATAAGGTTAATATTAATAAATCTCCTGGACCGGATACAATACAATCCTCGGGGTACTTAGGGAGCTAAGTTCAGTTTTATCTAGGTCATTGAACCGAGGTATGGTACAAAGAAAGAACTAAATAAGGTTAATATTAATAAATCTCCTGGACCGGATAAAATACATCCTCGGGTACTTAGGGAGCTAAGTTCAGTTTTATCTAGGCCATGTAACCGAGGATATGGTACAAGAAAGAACTAAAATAGGTTAATATTAATAAATCTCCTGGACGGATACAATAATCCTCGGGTACTTAGGGAGCTAAGTTCAGTTTTTATCTAGGCCATTGAACCGAGGATATGGTACAGAAAGAACTAAATAAGGATATATTAATAAATCTCCTGGACCGGATATAACATCCTCGGGTACTTAGGGAGCTAAGTTCAGTTTTATCTAGGTCATTGTAACCGAGGATATGGTACAGAAAGAACTAAATAAGGTTAATATTAATAAATCTCCTGGACCGGATATAAATACATCCTCGGGTACTTAAGGAGCTAAGTTCAGTTTTATCTAGGACATTGTAAAGAGGATATGGTACAGAAAGAACTAAATAAGGTTAATATAATAATCTCCTGGACGGATACAATACATCCTCGGGTACTTAGGGAGCTAAGTTCAGTTTATCTAGGCCATTGTAACCGAGGATATGGTACAGAAAGAACTAAATAAGGTTAATATTAATAAATCTCCTGGACCGGATAAAATACATCTCGGGTACTTAGGGAGCTAAGTTCAGTTTTATCTAGGCCATTGTAACTGAGGATATGGTACAGAAAGAACTAAATAAGGTTAATATTAATAAATCTCCTGGACCGGATAAAATACATCCTCGGGTACTTAGGGAGCTAAGTTCAGTTTTATCTAGGCCATTGTAACCGAGGATATGGTACAGAAAGAAACTAAATAAGGTTATATATATAAAATACTCCTGGAACGGAATAAAATACATCCTCGGGTACTTAGGGAGCTAAGTTCAGTTTTATCTAGGCATTGTAACCGAGGATATGGTACAGAAAGAACTAAATAAGGTTAATATTAATAAATCTCTGGACCGGATAAAATACATCCTCGGGTATTTAGGGAGCTAAGTTCAGTTTATCTAGGTCATTGTAACCGAGGATATGGTACAGAAAGAACTAAATAAGGTTAATATTAATAAATCTCCTGGACCGGATAAAATACATCCTCGGGTACTTAGGGGAGCTAAGTTCAGTTTTATCTAGGCCATTGTTAACCGAGGATATGGTACAGAAAGAACTAAATAAGGTTAATATTAATAAATCTCCTGGAACGGATAAAATACATCCTCGGGTACTTAGGGAGCTAAGTTCAGTTTATCTAGCCATTGTAACCGAGGATTTGGTACAGAAAGAACTAAATAAGGTTAATATAATAAATCTCCTGGACCGGATACAATACATCCTCGGGGTACTTAGGGAGCTAAGTTCATCTGGGTACCCACTCATGTATTATAAGGATAATGTATCCCCTACGTAAATATATAAGGATATTAGAAGTCACTGAGGAGTTCTGTGTCTTATTAAAAAGGTACAAGGACAACCGACATAGTTATACAGGGAACTCTGGGTACAACTCAGGTATTATATGGGATAATGTAGCTCTACTGTAAATTATAAGGATAATATAAGTCCCTGAGGAGTTCTGTGTCCAATAAAGGTTACAAGGACACAGAAGGAGTATCAGGGAAATCTGGGTACCCACTCATGTATATAAGGATAATGTATCCCCTACTTGTAATTTATAAGGATATTAGAAGTCACTGGGAGTTTCTGTGTCTATAAAAGGTCACAGGACACAGACTGAGTTATACAGGGAACTCTGAGGTACCAATCATGTATTAAGGATAATGATTCCCGAAAACTGTAAATTATAAGGAATTTAGAAGTCACTGAGGGGTTCTGTTCTATAAAAGGTACAGAAGGACACAGCTGAGTTAGATATACAGGGAAACTGGGTTACCACTCATGTATTATAAGGGATAATGTTATCCCCTACTGTAAATAGAAGGATATAAAGAAGTCACTGAGGGTTCTGTGTCTATCTAAAGGTACAGGACCACAGACTGAGTTATACAGGGAAACTCTGGGAAAACTTAGTATTATAAGGATAATGTACCCACCACTGTATATTATAAGGATATTAGAAGCACTGAGGAGTTCTGTGTTATATCAAGTTACAGGACACGGATGAGTTTTATACAGGGAACTCTCGGTATTATCACTCATGTATTATAAGGGAAGTACCCCTAATGTATATTATAAGGATTCAGAAGTCACTGAGGAGTTCGTGTCTCTATAAAGTACAAGGACACAGACTGGAGTTATCAGGGAACTCTGGGTACCCACTCAGTATTATCAGGATAATGCTATCCCTACTGTACATTATAAGGATATTTTTAGAAGTCACTGAGGAGTTCTCGGGTCTATATAAAGGTCAAGGACACAGACTTAGGGATACAGGGAAACTTGGGGTACCACTCATGTAATAAGGATAATGTATCCCCTACTGTAAATTCTAAGGGAATTAGAAGTCACTTGAGGGTTCTTGTCTATATAAAGGTACAAGGACACAGAATTGGTCTACAGGAACTCTGGGTAACCACCATGTATTATCGGTAATGTATCCCCTACTGTAAAATTATAAGGATATTAGAAGTCACTGAGGAGTCGTGCCATAAAAGGTACAAGGACACCAGACTGGAGTTTCTACAGAAAACTGAAACTCTGGGTAACTCATGTATATAAGGGATAAAAAATGTATCCCCTTACGGTTAAATTATAGGATATTAGAAGTCACTGAGGAGTTCTGGTCCATATAAAGGTACAAGGACACAGGACTGAGTTATACAGGGACCTGGGTACCATCATGTATACACGGTAATGTATCCCCTACTGTAAATTATAGGATATAGAAGTCACTGAGGAGAGTGTCGAATAAAAGGTATCAAGGACACAGGACTGAGTTAATACAGGGAATCTGGGTATCAACCTTTTATGTATTATAAGGGATAATGTTACCCCCTATGTATTATGATAGGATTATTAGAAAGAAGTCGACTGAGGAGTTCTGTGTAGATTATAAAGGAACAAGGACACAGACTGGTTATACAGGGAACTCTCGGTATCATCATGTTTAAAGGGATAATGTAACCCCTACTGTAGATTATAAGGATATTAGAATTCACTGAGGCGTTCTGTGGTCATTAAAGGTACAAGGACACAGCTGAGTTATACAGGGCAACTTGGTAAACACTAATTGTATTATAAGGATAATGCTTATCCCCTACTGTAAATTATAAGGATATTAGAAGGCACTGAGGAGTCTGGTTCTCATAAAGGTCCAAGGACACAGACTGAGTTATACATGGTACTCTGGTTAACCCACTCTATGTATTTAGTTGATAATGCTCCCATACTGTAAATATAAGGATCATAGAAGTCACTGAGGGTTTGTGTCCATATAAAGGTCAAGACACAGACTGAGTTAGACAGGGAACTCTGGGTACCACATCATGTCTTATAAGGGATAATGTTTCCCCACTGTAAATTATACAGGATAATAAGAATAATCGGAGGAGTTCTGTTCCTATATAATGTACAAGGACACAAGATCGAGTTTATACAGGGAACCTTGGTTACCACTAATGTGATTAAAGGGCATGTATCCCCTACTGTAAATTGTATAAGGATATTAGAAGGTCACTGAGGAGTTCTGCGTACTATTAAAGGTACAAGGAACGAAACCTGAGTTTATACAGTTGGGAACTCTGGGTAACCACTCCATGTATATAAGGGATAATGTATCCCCTACTGTAATTATAAGACATTTAGAAGTCATGAGGAGTTTCTAGTGTCTATATAAAGTCAAGGAACAGACTGAAGTATACAGGAACTCGGTACCACTCATGATATTGATAAGGGATTTCCTCCTACTGTAATTATACGGAATTAAAGAAGTTCACTGAGGAAGTTTCGGTTCTATATAAATGGTACAAGGACACAACCTGAGTTATAACAGGAACCGTGGTATCACTCATGATAATAAGAGGGATAATGTATCCCCTACTGTAAATTATAAGGATATTAGAAGTCCACTGAGGAGGTCTGTGGTTCTATATAAAGGTACAAGGCACAGACTGATATAAGGGAATCTGGGTAACCACTCATTATATAAGGATAATGTATCCGCCTACTGTAAAATTATAAGGATATTAGAGTCACTGAGGGGTTCTGTGTCTATATAAAGGTACACAGGAACACAGACGGTTATACAGAAACTCTGGGTACCACTCATTGTTATTATAAGGGATACTGTCCCATCCCTACTGTAAATTCTTAGGATTATTAGAAGTTCACTGAGGGAGTTACTGTGTCTATATAAGTACCTAGGACACCAACTGAGTTTAACAGGGAACTCGCGGGGTACCACTCATGTATTATAAGGTATAATGTTCCCCTACTGTACTTATAAGGATTTAGAAGTCACGAGGGTCCGTGTTCCTATATAAAGGTACAATGACACATAGCTCGGAGTGTACAGGGAACTCTGGGTAGCCACTCATGTAATTATAGGTATAATGTATCCCTACTGTAAATTATAAGGTATTAGAAGTCAATGAGGAGTTCTGTGTCCACTATACGAAGGTAACAGGAACAGACTGAGTTATCACAGGGAAACTCTGATACACTCATGTATGTATAAGTGATAATGTATCCCCTACTGTGAAATGATAAGGATATTAAAGTCACCTGAGGAGTTTGGGTCTATATAATACAAGGACACAGAACTGAGTTATCAGGGACTACTGGGTACCACGCATGTTATTATAGGGATCATTTATTCCCTACTGAAAATTAATAGGATATTATAAGTCACGAGGAGTTCTGGTGTCACATAAGGGTACAGGGACCAGACTGAGTTTGATACAGGGAAACTCTGGGTACCCCAATTATTACTAAGGGATAATGTTATCCCCACTTAAAATGTATAAGAGATTAGAAAGTCACTGATGGAGTTCTCTGTGTCCATATGAAAGTTATCAAGGACACAGAATGAGTTAACAGGGAACTCTGGGTACCACTCATGGATTATTTAGGGATAAGTTGTTCCCCTCTCTTAAATTATAATGATTATAGAAAGTCACTGAGAGATGTTCTATTCATAATAATGTAAAAGACACAGAATGAGTTTATAACAGGAAACTCTGGGTCCACTCATGTTATAAGGATATTTCCCCCCTACTGTAATTATAAGGATATTAGAAGTTCACTGAGGAGGTCTGTGTGTATATAAAGGTAACAAGGACACAGACTGAGTTATACAGGGAACCTGGTAACACTCATGATATTATAAGGGATAATGTACCCCTACTGTAAATGATAAGGATATTAGAAGTCACTGGAGGAGTTCTGTGTCCAATAAGGGTACAGGACCAGACTGAGTTATACGAGGGAACTCTGGGTCACTCATGTTATTTATAAGGGAGATAATGTATCCCCTACGGTTAAATATAAAGATATTAGAGTCCACTGAGAGATCTGTGTCTATATTAGGTACAAAGCACACAGACTCTGAGTTATACAGGAACTCTGGGTACCACTCATGTATATTATAAGGGATAATGTAATCCCCTACATTTAATTATCAGATATTAGAAGTCTGCGAGGAGTTCTGTGTCTATATTAAAGGTCAAGGACACAGACGGGAGTTATACAGGGAAAACTCTGGGTGGTACCAATCCATGTTTATAGGATACTGTATCTCCTACTGTAAATTAACAAGGATATTAGAAGTCACTGAGGGGAGTTCTGTGTTGTACATATAAAAGGTACAAGGACACAGACTGAGTTATAAGGGGAACTCTGTGTGGTCACCTCGTGTATATAAGGGATGATGTATCCCTACTGAAATTATAAGGATATTAGGAAGTCACTGAAGAGGTTCTGTGTTCTATATAAAGGTCGTACAAGACACAGGACTGCGTTATACAGGGAAAACTTGCGGTACTCATTATATAAGGGAAATGTCTCCCCCATACTGTAAATTATAAAGGATTATTAGAATCACTGAGGAGTTCTTGTGACATATAAAGGGACAAGCGCACAACCTGAGTTTATACAGGGAACTCTGGGTACCCACCGGGAGTATAAGGGATAATGTATCCCCTACTGTAAAGTATAAGGATATTAGTAAGTCACGAGAGGTTCTGTGTTTTTTTCTATATAAAGGTACAAGACACAGGAACTGCGTTTACAGGAAAACCTGGGTACCACTCATGTATTATAAGGGATTATGTATCCCCTACTGTATTATAAGGTATTAGAGTCACTGACGGATTTCTGTGTCTATATAAAGGTACAGTGGACACAGACTGAGTTATACAGGGAAAACTCTGGGGGGTACCACTCATTAGTATAGGGATAATGTATCCCCTACTGTAAATAAAGGATATTAGAAGTAGCTGAGGAAGTTCTGTCCATATAAAGGTACAAGGACACAGAATGAGTTATACAGGGAACTCTGGGTACCACTCATGATTATAAGGGATAATGTATTCCCCACTGTAAGATAAGGATATGTAGAAGGTCACTGAGGAGATGTGGAAATAAAAAGTACAAGGACACAGGACGAGTTTATACAGGGAAACTTCTGGTACCCTCATGTATTATAAGGATAAGGTATCCCCTACTGTATATTATACGGATATTAGAAGTCACTGAGGAGTTCTGTGTCTATATCAAAGGACAGGACACAGACGAGTAATATACAGGGAACTCTGTGGTTACAAATCATGTATTATAAGGGTAATGTATCCCCTACTGTAAATGATAAGGATTATTAGAAGTCATGAGGAGTTTTCTGGTCCATATAAAGGTCAAGGACACAGACTGAGTTATACAGGGAATCTGGGTACCACTCATGTATTATAATGGGAGAATTGTATCCCTACTGTAAATTATAAGGATATTAGAAGTCACTGAGGAGATTGTGGTCTATATAAAAGTACAAGGACACAACTGAGTTTATAAGGGCAACTCGGGGTACCACTAAGGTATTATAAGGGAAAGTATACCCTACTGATATTATAAGGATATTGACGTCACTGAGGAGTCTGTGTCTATTTATGAAAGGTTACAAGGACACAGACTGAGTTATAAAGGGAACTTGGGGGGACCAACTATGTATTTATAAGGATAATGTATTCCTTACTGTAAAATTACAGGATATTAGAAGTCATGAGGAAGTTCTGGCTACATATAAAGGTACAAGGACACAGACTGAGTTATTACAGGGAACCTCTGGGGTACACTCGGTGTATTATAAGGAATAAGTATTCCCCTACTGTAAATATTAAGGATATTAGAAGTCACTGAGAGGTTTCTGGCTATATAAAGGTACAAGGGACACAGACCTGAGTTATACAGGGGAAAACTCTGGGTAACACCCCCCCCCCCCCCCCCCCCCCCCCCCCCCCCCCCCCTCCCTCCCTCTCAGTATTATAGGCGGATTAATGTATCCCCTACTGATAAATTATAAGGATATTAGACAGTCACTGAGAGTTCTTTCTGTGTACATATAAAGGTACAAGGAACAGACTGAGTTATACAGGGGAACTCTGGGTACCACTCGGTATTATTAGGGATCGGAAATGTATCCCCTACTGTAAATTATAAGGATATAGAAGTCACTGGCGAGGTTGGAGGTTTCTAGTGTCTATATACAAGGTACAAGGACACAGACAGGACACAGAATGACTTATACAGGGGAACCTCTGGGTACCCAATTCAGGTTATATAAGGGATAATGTAATCCCCTACCTGTGAAATTATAAGGATATTAGAAGTCACTGAGGAGTTCTGTGGTGTCTATATAAAAGGTACAAGGGACACAGACCTGAGTATACAGGGAACTCTGCAGGTTACCATCATGTATTAAAGGATAAGGTTCCCACTACTGAAATTATAAGGATATTAGAAGTCACTGAGGGAGTTCTGTTGTTTATAGAAAGGTACAAGGTCAACAGACTGAGTTATACAGGGAAATCTGGGTACAATTAATGTATTATAAAGGATAATGTATCCCCTACTGTAAATATAAGGATATTAGAGTCACTGAGGAGTTCGTGTCCATATAAAGGTACCAGGACACAGATGAGTTATACATGGAACTCTGGGTACCACTCGTATTATAAGGATAATGTATCCCTATGTAAATTATAAGGATATTAGAAGTCACGAGGAGGGAGTTCTGTGTCTATATAAAGGTACAAGGGCACACAGACTGAGTTATACAGGAACTCGGGTACCACCATGTATTATAAGGGATAATGTATCCCCGACTGTAAATTATAAGGATATTAGAAGCACTGAGGAGTTCCGTGTCTATATAAAGGTACCAGGACACAGAATGAGTTAACAGGGAACTCTGGTACACTCATGTATTATAAGGGATAAGTATCCCCTACTGTAATTATAAGGATATTAGAAGGTCCTGAGGCGTTCTGTGTAGATCATAAAAGGTACAAGGATACAGCCTGAGGTTATACAGGAACTCTGGGTACCACTCATGTATTATAAAGGGATAATGGTATCCCCTACTGTTAATTTATAAGGATTTAGATCACTGAGGATTGTTCTGTGCCAGTATTAAAGGTACAAGGACACAGACTGAGTTATACAGGGAACTCGGGTACCACTCATGTATTATAAGGGATAAGGTTATCCCTACTGTAATTATAAGATATTAGAAGTCACTGAGGAGTTCCGTGTCCATAAAGGGGTACAAGGACAAGACGAGTTATACAGGAACTGGGTACCCACTCATGTATTATAAGGGGGATCATGTATCCTACTGTAAATTATAAGGATATTAGAAGTCACTGAGGAGTTCTGTGTGTCTATTAAAGGTACAAGGAACACAGATGAGGTATACAGGGAACTTGGCGGTACCACTCATGTTATTATAAGGATAATGTATCCACACTGTAAATTATAAGGATATTAGAAGCACTGAGGAGGAGTTCAGTGTCCATTAAAGGTTACAAGGGACACAGACTGAGTTATGTACAGGGGGGAAACTATGGGGTACATCATTGATTATATGGATTAAGGTATCCCTACTGAAATTATAAGGATATTGAAGTCACTGAGGAGAGGGGTTGTCTATATAAAGGGTAAAGGACACAGACCTGAGTTATACAGGGAACTCTGGTAACACTTCATGCTTATTCTAAGGGATAATGTACCCCTACTGTAAAAATTATACGGATATTAGAAGTTCACCGAGGAGTTCTGTGTCATATAAAGGTACAAGACAAGACTGAGGTATTATACAGGGAACTCTGAGTACCACTCATGTATTATAAGGGATAATGGATCCCCTTCCTGTACATTATAAGGATATTAGAAGTCACGAGAGGTTCTGGTCTTATAAAGGTATAAGGACACGACTGAGTTATACAGGGAACTCTGGGTACCACTCATGTATATAAGGATAAGTAGTCCCCTATGTTAAATTATAAAGGTATTAGAAGTCCTGAGGAGTTCTGTGTCTATATAAAGGTTAAAAGGACACAGACTGATTTATCAGGGAAAACTCTGGGTAACACGCATGTATTATAAGGATAAGTAGTCCCCTACTGTAAATTATAAGGATATTCCTAGAAGTCACTGAGGAGTTCGTGATCATATAAAAGCACAAGGCCGCATTTTATACGGGCACGGAAACTCGTGGGTATTAACGATTTATAATCCAACCACTCTGGGCCTCGGACCCCCAGTTTCCCATAAAATTAAGAATTTGCAGCACCCACCCTATTCATTTAGATTAATGGCACTACACACACATTTTTTTTATCTGAAAATGTTTCCACATTTTACCCCTCCCCACACAAATGACCTTCCTGCCCTTCTCCTTCTCACTCCACTTTGCTCTTGGTGCCGCGGGTGAGCACATAGGTTGGGCGCCCACTCTCCCCCATTTAGTGTGATAGGTTAGTGGAAGACCAGACCATCCTGTCCGCCCGACTCTCTCCTCTGTAAAGTGTCAGCTTACTGCCCATTAACTGGTTCGGGCTGTCAGCACCATCCATCCAGTACAACGGGACAGAGAGCATTAAAAGCAGAAGCAGCGCAGGAGGCAAGGAGATGTAAGAGCGCGTGACTTCTTTCCGGGTGGTTATAATCGGCTCGATGTAAGTGGAGAGCATTGATTATAAGGGAAATGATTACAGTTGTGGACCCATTAGGATTACATGGGAGGGGGGGGTTATAAAATTATGTACATTACTTCTTTATCTGATAAGTATAAGAATATCATTTGAAATGTAAAGCTCTTAACGAGGAGATGGGACATGGCCAGGGGAGAATTTAATTCAGCCAAATTGTGTCAATTTTGTAAATGAGTGTTTAGTATTTTGTTGATGGGCGTGTAAGTAAATGATTGTGTATGTCGTGTATATGGTAGTTTATTTGTTGTGATAGTTAGTTGAGTTAGTAATCGTATTAGTAAAGTTTTATGGCTGTGGTTAAAATTGTAGTAAATTGATTGGTAGTGTGTGTATAGTTGATGGTCGGTGTATGTGTAAGTGTAAATAGTTTGCCGGTGTAGTAATAGTTGATTGGTCGGTGTGTAGTAAATAGTTTTGATTGGTGGTGTATGTTGATTGTGGTTTGTAAGTAGTAGTAAATAGTTTTGATTGGTCGTGTGTAGCTAGTAGTAATAGTTTTGATTGGAGGGTTGGTAGATAAATCAGTTTTTGATTGGGTGATACTTGTAGTAAATAGTTTGATTGGTCGGTGTAAGTAATAGTGTTGTCAGTAGTAAATAGTTTGATCGGTGGTAGTCAGTAATGTTTTGTGGTGTTTTGTAGTAAATAGTTCTTGAGTGTCGTCGGTGTATAGTATTGTGGTAGTAGAAATTAGTTTTGATTGGCGGTAAAGTAATGTTATCGGTTGTAGTAATAGTTTTGATTGGTCGGTGTAGTAAATAGTTTGATTGGTCGGTGTATGTAGTACATCGTTTTGATTGGTTCGGGAGTAGTAAGTAAATCAGTTTATGGTGGTGTTTGTAGTAAATAGTTTTGATTGGTCGGTTTGTAGTTAAATAGTGTTGATTGGTCGTGATAGTAAATAGTTTTGATGGTCAGTGTTAGTAATAGTTATGATTGGTTGGTGTAGTAAAGAGTTCTGGATTGGTCAATGTAGGGTAATCGTTGATTGGTCAGTTAGAAAATAGTTCTGATGTTCAGTGTATTGGTTAGTTGTCTGAATTGGTAGTTAGGAATAGTTCTGATTGGCTCAGTGTATTAATATTTGCTGGATTAGGTGTTCGTGTGTTAATAGTCTCTGATGGTCCAGGTAATTATATTTCGTGATTGGTCAGTTAGTACGTTAATATAGTTCTTATTGTCAGTGTAGTTAATAGTTCTGATTGCAGTGTAATTAAATTTCGATTAGTCAGCTGTAGTTAATAGTTCTGATTGGTCATGTATAACTATTCTGATTGGTCAGTGTGTAGTTAAATTTCTGATTGGCCTAGTGTAGCGAATAGTTCTGATTGGTCAGTGTAATTAAATTTCTGATGGTCAGTGGGAGTTACATAGGTCTTGATTGGTCAGTGTAATTAATATTCTGATGGTCGTGTAGGTAATATTTCTGATTGGTCATGTGTTAATAGTCTGATGGTCAGTGAATTAAATTTCTGATTGGGTCAGTGTTAGTTAATATTTTGTTGGTTTCAGTGTAGTGAATAGTTCTGCTTATGGTCAGTGGTAGTTAATAGTTATGATTGGTCAGGTACTAACTAGTCTGATTGGTCAGTGGTACAAATAGTTCTGATGGGTCAGTTCCATGTAATGAAATGTATAATATATTAATGTATAATGTAGTGCGCGGTGTGTTAAAGGAGATCACTCCACTCGTTTTTATATAGTTTTGTGAATCCAGTTACTATTGAGAACGGGGGGTTTAAAGGAGCTGGCTTACCTTTCGTTTCTTACAAAGAACCACAGGAGACGATGAGAAGGTAAGAAACTTACCCGCTCGCTCGCTCCCCCGGCGTGTAGTCTGACAGGTCCCGACGGAAATTGTCTAATATACGCATGCGCGACCTATGTGCATAGAAGACAAGGTCCATCGGGACCTGTCAGACTACGCGCCGGGGGAGCGATGCGACGGCGGTAGTTTCTTACCTTCTCATCAGTTCCTGTGTGTATTGAAGAAGGAAGGTAAGGCACAGTCCTTTACCTCCGTTCTTCAATAGAACTGGATTCACAAATCTAATATGTCAGAGTCCGTCCTCCACTGCCCATGAATGTATATTGTATAATATATAAGTATAATAAGTGTCCATGTGTTTATTATTATTGGGTTAGGTGACTGTCAGAGGTTTGTCCTCCACTTCCATGTATGTATATTGTATAATATATAATTATAATATAGTGTCCGTGTGATTATTATTATTGGTTGGTGACTGTCAGAGGTCTGTCCTCCACTGTCATGTAATTGTATAGTGTAAATATTAATGTATAAATAGTGTCGTGTGTATTATTATTATTGGGTTAGGTGACTGTCAGAGGTCTGTCCTCCACTGCCATGTAATGTATATTATTAATATATAATGTTAATATAGTGTCCTGTGTTTTTTTTATTGGGTTAGGTGAACGTCAGAGGTCCGTCCTCCACTGCCCATGTAATGTATATGTATAATATATAATGTATAATATAGTGTCCGTTTTATTATTATTATTGGGTTAGGTGAACTGTCATAGGTCCGTCCTCCACTGCCCATGTAATGTATATTGTTATAATATATAATGTATAATATAGTGTCGTGGTTTATTATTATTGGGTTAGGGAACTGTCAGGGTCCGTCCTCCACTGCCCTGTAATGTATATTGTTAATATAATGTATAATATAGTGTCCATGTGTTTATTATTATTGGGTTAGGTGAACTGTCAGAGGTCCGTCCTCCACTGCCCAGTAATGTATATTGTATAATATATAATGTATAATATAGTGTCCGTGTGTATTATTATTATTGGGTTAGGTGACTGTCAGAGGTCCGTCCTCCACTGCCCATGTAATGTATATTGTATAATATAATGTATAATATAGTGTCCGTGTATTATTATTGGGTTAGGTGAACTGTAGAGGTCCGTTCCTCCACTGCCCATGTATGTATATTGTAATATATATGTATAATATAGTGTCCGTGTGTATTATTATTATTGGGTTAGGTGACTTCAGAGGTCCGTCCTCCACTGCCCATGTAATGTATATTGTATAAATATATAATGTATAATATAGTGTCCGTGTTTATTATTATTGGTTAGGTGTGAACTGTCAGGGTCCGTCCTCCACTGCCCATGTAATTATATTGTTAATATAAATGATAATATAGTGTCCGTTGTGTTTATTATTATTGGTGTAGGTGACTGTCAGAGTTATGTCCTCCAGCCCAGTAATGATATTGTATAAATATAATGTATAATATAGTGTCTGTGTTTTTATTATTGGGTTAGGTGACTGTCAGAGGTCCATCCTCCACTGCCCATGTAATGTTATTGTATAATATATAAGTTAATATAGTGTCCATGTGTTTTATTATTGGGTTAGGTGACTGTCGAGGTCCGTTCCCCACTGCCCATGTAATGTATATTGTATAATATATAATGTATAATACAGTGTCCATGTGTTTATTATTATTGGGTTAGGTGACTGTCAGACGTCCGTCCTCCACTGCCCATGTAATGTATATTGTATAATATATAATGTATAATATAGTGTCTGTGTTTATTATTATTGGGTTAGGTGAACTGTCAGAGGTCCGTCCTCCACTGCCCATGTAATGTTATGTAAATATATAATGTATAATATAGTGTCTGTGTGTTTATTATTATTGGGTTAGGTGAACTGTCAGAGGTCCGTCCTCCACTGCCCATGTAATGTATATTGTATAATATATAATGTATAATATAGTGTCTGTGTGTTTATTATTATTGGGTTAGGTGAACTGTCAGAGTATGTCCTTCCACTGCCCATGTAATGTATATTGTAATATATAATGTATAATATAGTGTCCGTGTGTTATTATTATTGGGTTAGGTGAACTGTCAGAGGTCCGTCCTCCACTGCCCATGTAATGATATTGTATAAATAATAATGTATAATATAGTGTCCGTGTGTTTATTATTGGGTTAGGTGACTGTCAGAGTTATGTCCTCCACTGCCCATGTAATGTATATTGTATAATATATAATGTATAATACAGTGTCCATGTGTTTATTATTATTGGGTTAGGTGACTGTCAGAGGTCCGTCCTCCACTGCCCATGTAATTTTATATTGTATAATTATATAATGTTAATATAGTGTCCGTGTGTTTATTATTTATGGGTAGGTGACTGTCAGAGGTCGTCCTCCACTGCCCATGTAATGTATATGTATAATATATAATGTATAATACAGTGTGCCATGTGTTATTATTTATTGGGTTAGGTGGACTGTCAGAAGTCCGTCCTCCACTGCCCATATAATGTATATTGTATATATATAAGTATAATATAGTGTCATGTGTTTATTATTATTGGGTTAGGTGAATGTAAGAGGTCCTTCTCCACTGCCCAGGTAATGTATATTGTATAATAATAATGTATAATAAGTGTCTGTGTGTTTATATTATTGGTTAGGTGAACGTCAGGAGGTCCGTCCCTCCACTGCCCATGTAATGTATATTGTATAATATATAATGGATAATTATAGTGTCTGTTGTATTATTATATTGGGTTAGGGTGAACTGTCAGAGTATGTCCTCCACTGCCCATGTAATGTATAGTATTAGAACATAAATGTTTATTATAGTGTCCATGTGTTTATTATTATTGGGTTAGGTGAACTGTCAGAGGTCCGTCCTCCACTGCCCATGTAATGTATATTGTATAATATATAATGTATAATATAGTGTCCGTGTTTATTATTCTTGGGTTAGGTGAACTGTCAGAGGTCCGTCCTCCACTGCCCATGTAATGTATATTTTATAATATATAATGTATAATATAGTGTCCATGTGTTTATTATTAAGGGTTAGGTGAAATGTCAGAGGTCCGTCCTCCAGGCCCATGTATGTATATTGTATAATATATAATGTATAATATAGTGTCCGTGTGTGATATTATTGGGTTAGGTGAAACTGTCAGAGGTCCGTCCTCCAATGCCCAGTAATGTATATTGTATAATAATAATGTATCATAATATAGTGTTCGTGTGTATTATTTATTGGGTTAGGTGAAACGTCAGAGGTCCGTCCTCCACTGACCATTGTAATGTATATTGTATAATATATAATGTATAATATAGTGTTCGTTGTGTTTTATTATTATGGTTAGGGAAACTGTCAGAGCGTCCGTCTCACTGCCATGTAATGTATATTGTATAATATATAATGTGATATATAGGGTTCGTGTGTGTTTTTACATTGGGTTAGAGGTGTGAACTGTCAGAGGTCCCGTCCTCCACTGTCCATGGCCTTGAATGCCATTTGGTTTTTGCTCCGTTCGATACCAGAAGACCAATGCAGTTCTGGTGCCTACCATCCTGTAGAGGTCTATGCATATTACAGTGATTTCACACTGCCCCTCTTGAACTAGACAGTCAACAAAATCTAGGAAGTTGAACGCCAACAAATGGAGCTAGCTATGGCAAAGAAAAGTTACAAATTGTCAGAGCAGAGGTTTTGTTTACCCGTGACTGTCTGTACAATGGGCTAGTGGGAGTTGCCATACTGCTTGACACTGCTTATAATGGATAAATTTAAAAATTACGCAGCAATAACAGACATGTCTATGCGAGTTTACATTGCACTCACGTTTGTGACACAGATGTGAAGTTTGAGAGCATAGTAGATATCCATTAACATTACAATAGTCCAGATGTAATAGAGGTGAGAGTAAGATATCCATCAAAGGTAACAATAGTCCAGATGTGATAGTGTGAGAGTAGAGATGATATCATGAAAGTTACAATAGTCCAGATGATAGGGTGTGAGATCGATTGATTGATTATTATGATTTATGTGCCAACATATGTATACATTCACATCAGGCCCTGCTCCGATGAGCTTACTCTAGCCCAGTTATTTGACCACATACAACCTATCTGTAATGTCTTTATGATTGGGGAACGGAGTGCCGGCGGAGGAAACCCACGCAAGCACGGGAGCATACAAACTCTATGGAGATGTGTTCAAGGGTTGGAATCGAACTTAGGACTTGCTGCAGGCATCAGTGCTAACCACTGAGCCACTGACAATAGTCCAGATGTGTAGGGTGAGAGCATAGATAGATATCCATCAAGGTTACAATAGTCCGACGTGATAGGGTTTTGAGTATGATAGATATCCATCAAGGTTAATAGTCCCAGACGTGATAGGGTGAGAGCATAGATAGTATACATCAAGGTTACATGGTCCAGATTGTGATAGGGTGAGAGCATAGATAGAGACCATCAAGGTTACAATAGTCCAGATTGATAGGGTTAGAGCATAATAGATAGATATACATCAGGCTACAATAGTCCAGATGTGATAGGGTGAGAGCATAGATAGATATCCATCAAGGTTACAATAGTCCAGATGTGATAGGTTTAGAGCAAGATAGATATCATTAAGTTACATAGTCCAACATCATAGGTGAGAACATCCATCAAGGTTACAATAGTCCAGATCGTAATAGGGTGAGAGTATACTATTCCATCAGGTTACAATAGTCCAGATGCGATAGGGTGAGAGTATACATATCCATCAAGGTTACAATAGCTCAGATGCGGATAGGGTGAGAGATACATATCCATCAAGTTACAAAGTCCAGATGCGATAGGGTGAGAGTATACATATCCATCAAGGTTACAATAGTCCAGATGCGATAGGGTGAGAGTATACATATCCATCAAGTTACAATAGTCCAGATGTAATAGGGTGAGAGATACATATCCATCAATTGTGTATATGGTAGAGGAGGATTTATATCATAAACTAGGGACACTACAGTGGCAACAATTTTTATGTTTCCAGATGTGGAGACAAATCAATGGAGCTTAGTAGATGTTGATAACACTATATTTCAACCTTTTCCATCTCTTGTATTTCTCGATTGTTACTATTAAAGGGCATGGTACCTGTACCTTTCAACCCCCAACTGCACATTATTACCTGCATACTCACCAGATATTGGGCCCCATTTCTGGCGGGCAGAGCAGTCTGTTGGAGATGGCGGATCCCTTTACCAGAAAGGAAGAGAACGTCTTGAATATCTGGTTTACAAAACACTTGTAATAAACTGGTAAACAATAGCCGCTGGGGCTGTGGAAAGTGACTGGCAAAGTGACCAGTTTGTTTGTTGTAAGGGTGGACTGTTGCCCTGTATTACATGGTGTAGATGGCTCAGGGCTGCAGCCTGGAACTCGTAAGGACTTGTTACCCTTACAAATGACAATCCTCGCTATATAATGTGTTTATATATGGGGATTCATCGGTTAACCTGGAAACTGATTGTACTAACTGGTTAACTGGGAAAGAAGGGTTACATGAGCGGAGTTGCCATCTTGCTTTTATTTCAGCCCCATTGTGTAAAGATAAGAGGGAAAATTAACCCTTCCCATATCGGTGATGCGGCGCCAGATCATTTCCGTGGATAAGAGAAAGTCTCGTCCCATTACACATCCCAGCAAGAACATCGTTCTGAGTCCCCATCCAGCTGCGTCTTGTTGCCAAGTGTATCCGGAGATTTGGGAGGGTTCCCTGGTGGGAGATGGATATGAAATCGGAAGTCTCCCCACTGGGAGCGACTTCCATTTAACCTCCCCCCCCCACGGGCCCCACAGGGGGGGTCCATCAACGACGCCTCCTTTGCTTTAGTGAATTTCCATCATCTGCTGCTGGGGTAATAGTATTCCCAGGGTACAGGAAACAATCCCACAATCCAAGAAGGTAGGAATTCATCATTCACATATTATAGCAGCAAGGCTGTATGGCCCGGGGCATCCGCAAGTGATAGAACCAGGTGAATATACAGTAAATAAAGGTGCCAATCACAAGGCTATTGATATATCTTCCTTATTATTTATAACATCGACGCGTTCAACCCCACATAGTCATCAGGATTACTCCAGTCTGGGAATTCAATACAATCAATAGATAAGGCCCTCCCCGACGCCACCCAACCAATGTCACCCATCGCCCATATACTCATGGCTGTCCTACTATACCCACCGTGATCACTACCCGTTAGCTCATTAGGGCTATGAGGACGGGAAGCATCATCACACTTTTGATGAACTACCTTATCCTAAGCAGTGATTGGTAAGATGAGGACAACGTATTGCTCATGCTGTGCCATAAGTCAGTAGGGGGTGAACCTATGGCATGCATGATAGAGTTGGCACTCAGAGCCCTTTCTGTGGGCACTCATGCACAGCATTGTTACCCTCTGTCTCACTGCTGTGTACAGGGACTCATAAAAGCCAAGCAAGTTAGTTTGACAAGAATCTATTCCCCTAAATCCATGCTGGTTACACTTATAATGTCAGTCCTTGAAACATACTCTAGAACAGTTCCCTTATTAAACTTCCAGGATCTTCCCCACCACTGAAGTTAAAACTTACAGGCCTGTAATTACCGGCTGGTGACGACGACCCTCTTTTGAATATTGGAATAAACATCAACCTTTTTCCAATCCAGAGGCACACACCGGACATGAGGGAATCAGCAAAAATAAGAAACAATGGCCTAGATAAAATGAACTTAGCTCCCTAAGTACCGAGGAGTATTGTATCCGGTCCAGGAGATTTATTAATAGTAACCTATTTAGTTTCTTTCTGTACATATTCCTCGGTTTACAAATGGCCTAGATAAAACTGAACTAGCTCCCCTAAGTCCCGAGGATGTGTTTTATCCGTTCAGGAGATTTATTAATATTAACCTTATTATTCTTCTGTACCATATCCTCGGTTACAATTGCCTAGATAAAAAACTGAAACTAGCTCCCTAAAGTACCCGAGGATGTATTTTATCCGTCAGGTCTAGATTTATTAATATTAACCTTATTTAGTTCTTTCTGTACCATATCCTCGGGTTACATGACCTAGAAAATGAACTTAGCTCCTAATACCCGAGGAGTGTAATTTTATCCGGCTGTCCAGGGAATTTATTAATATTAACTTATTTAAGTTCTTTCTGTCCATATCTGGTTACAATGGCTAGATAAAACGAACTTAGCTCACCCTAAGTACCCGCGGATGTTTTATCCGGATCCAGGAGATTTATTAATATAACGCTTATTTTAGTTCTTTCTGAGCTGTACCATATCCTCGGTTACAATGGCCTAGATAAAACTGAACTTAGCTTCCTAAGTACCCGAGGATGTATTGTATCCGGACCAGGAGATTTATTAATATTAACCTTATTTAGTTCTTTCTGTACCAATCCGCGGTTACAATGGCCTAGATAAAACTGAACTTAGCTCCCAAGTACCCGAGGATGTATTTATCCGTTCCAGGAGTTATTAATATTAACCTTATTTAGTTCTTTCTGTACCATACCTCGGTTACAATGGCCTAGATAAAACTGAACTTAGCTCCCTAAGTACCGAGGATGATTTTATCCGTCCAGGAGATTTATTAATATTAACCTTATTAGTTCTTTCTGTACCATATCCTCGGTTAACAATGCCTAGATAAACTGAACTTAGCTCCCTAAGTACCCGAGGATGTATTTTATCCGGTCCAGGAGATTTATTAATATTAACCTTATTTAGTTCTTTCTGTACCATATCCTCGGTTACAATGGCCTAGATAAACTGAACTTAGCTCCCTAAGTACCCGAGATGTATTTTATCCGGTCCAGGAGATTTATTAATATTAACCTTATTTAGTTCTTTCTGACCATATCCTCGGTTACAATGGCCTAGATAAAACTGAACTTAGCTCCCTAAGTACCCGAGGATGTATTTTTATCCGGTCCAGGGATTTATTAATATAACCTTATTTAGTTCTTTCTGTACCATATCCTCGTTACAATGGCCTAGATAAAACTGAACTTAGCTCCCTAAGTACCGAGGATGTATTTTATCCGGTCCAGGGATTTATTATATAACCTTATTTAGTTCTTTCTGTACCATATCTCGGTTACAATGGCCTAGATAAAACTGAACTTAGCTCCCTAAGTACCCGAGGATGTATTATCCGGTCCAGGAGATTTATAATATTAACCTTATTTAGTTCTTTCTGTACCATATCCTCGGTTACAAGTGCCTAGATAAAACTGAACTTAGCTCCCTAAGTACCCGAGGATGTATTTATCCGGTCCAGGAGATTTATTAATATTAACCTTATTTAGTTCTTTCTGTACCATATCCTCGGTTTACAATGCCTAGATAAAACTGAACTTAGCTCCTAAGTACCCGAGAGATGATTATATCCGGTCCAGGAGATTTATTAATATTACCTTATTTAGTTCTTTCTGTACCATATCCTGGTTACAATGCCTAGATAAAACTGAACTTAGCTCCCTAAGTACCCGAGGATGTATTGTATCCGGTCCAGGAGATTTATTAATATACCTTATTTAGTTCTTTCTGTACCATATCCTCGGTTACAATGGCCTAGATAAAAACTGAACTTAGCTCCCTAAGTACCCGAGGAGTATTTTTATCCGTCCAGGAGATTATTTAATATTAACCTTATTTAGTTCTTTCTGTACCATATCCTCGGTTACAATGACCTGAGAAAAACTGAACTTAGCTCCCTAAGTACCCGAGGATGTATTTATCCGGTCCAGGAGATTTATTAATATTAACCTTATTTAGTTCTTTCTGTACCATATCCTCGGTTACAATGGCCTAGATAAAACTGAACTTAGCTCCCTAAGTACCCGAGGATTGTATTGTATCCGGTCCAGGGATTTATTAATATTAACCTTTTTAGTTCTTTCTGTACCATATCCTCGGTTACAATGGCCTAGATAAAACTGAACTTAGCTCCCTAAGTACCCGAGGATGTATTTTATCTGGTCCAGGAGATTTATAATATTAACCTTATTTAGTCTTTCTGTACCATATCCTCGGTTACAATGGCCTAGATAAAACTGAACTTAGCTCCCTAAGTACCCGAGGATGTATTGTATCCGGTCCAGGAGATTTATAATATTACCTTATTTAGTTCTTCTGTACCATATCCTCGGTTACAATGGCCTAGATAAAACTGAACTTAGCTCCCTAAGTCCCGAGGATGTATTTTATCGGTCCAGGAGATTTAAAAATTACCTTATTAGTCTTTCTGTACCATATCCTCGGTTACAATGGCCTAGATAAAACTGAACTTAGCTCCCTAAGACCCGAGGATGTATTTTATCGGTCCAGGAGATTTATTATATTAACCTTATTTAGTTCTTTCTGTACCATATCCTCGGTTACAATGGCCTAGATAAAACTGAACTTAGCTCCCTAAGTACCGAGATGTATTTTATCGGTCCAGATTGATTATTAATAATTAACCTTATTTAGTTCTTCTGTACCATATTCCTCGGTTACAATGGCCTAGATAAAAACTGAACTTAGCTCCCTAAGTACCCTAGGATGTATTTATACGCTGTCCAGGAGATTATTAATATTAACCTTATTTAGTTCTTTCTGTACCATATCCTCGGTTACAATGGCCTAGATAAAACGAACTTAGCTCCCTAAGTACCCTAGGATGTATTTTATCCGGTCCAGGAGATTTATTATATTAACCTTATTTAGTTCTTTCTGTACCATATCCTCGGTTACAATGGCCTAGATAAACTGAACTTAGCTCCCTAAGTACCCCAGGATGTATTTATCCGGTCCAGGAGATTTATTATATTACCTTATTTATTCTTTCTGTACCATATCCTCGGTTACAATGGCCTAGTAAAACTGAACTTAGCTCCTTAAGTACCCGAGGATGTATTTTATCCGGTCCAGGGATTTATTAATATTAACCTTATTTAGTTCTTCTGTACCATATCCTCGGTTACAATGGCCTAGATAAACTGAACTTAGCTACTCCTAAGTACCCGAGGATGTATGTATCTGGTCCAGGAGATTTATAATATACCTTATTTAGTTCTTCTGTACCATATCCTCGATTACAATGGCCTAGATAAAACTGAACTTAGCTCCTTAAGTACCGAGGATGTATTGTATCTGGTCCAGGGATTTATTAATATTAACCTTATTTAGTTCTTTCTGTACCATATCCTCGGTTACAATGGCCTAGATAAAACTGAACTTAGCTCCCTAAGTACCCGAGGATGTATTGTATCCGGTCCAGGAGATTTACTAATATTAACCTTATTTAGTTCTTTCTGTACCATATCCTCGGTTAACCAAAGTGAACTTGAATCTTGTATACCTTTATTGCTACTATACTCTATGATATCTGTACTTGGATCTTCTATAGTGTATACAGAGGGAATAAAATTATTCAAGACATTTGCTTTATCGCCATCCTCCGTAACTAACTTATCCCCATTAATTAATGGTGCCACATTCTCAGTCCTCATCTTCTTACTATTAATATACTTAAAAAAATGTTTAGGCTTAGTGATGCTTTGTTCAGCTATCCTAACTTCAGTATTAATTTTAGCTAGTTTGATTGCTTTCTTACACTCCTTGTTACAGTATTTATACTCCCTAAAGGCCCTTTCCGTTCCCTCTGCCTTAAATGTTTTAAATTCCTTTTTCTTCCTTTCCATTTGCCTCTTTACATCAGAATTCAGCCACATGGGCGCGGATTTATTTATTTTTTACTAACCAGGTAGTATTGTAACCAGGTGTAATATTATAACCAGGTATAGCATTGTAACTAGGTATAGCATTATAGCCTGGTGTAGTATAGTAACCAGGTGTAGTATTATAACCAGGTGTAGTATAGTAACTATGTGTAGTATAGTAACTAGGTGTAGTAGAATAACCAGGTGTAGTATTACAACCAGGTGTAGTATAGTAACTAGGTGTAGTATTATAACCAGGTGTAGTATAGTAACTAGGTGTAGTAGTATAACCAGGTGCAGTATTATAACCAGGTGTAGTATTATAACCAGGTGTAGTATAGCAACTAGGTGTAGTATTATAACCAGGTGTAGAATAGTAACTAGGTGTAGTATTATAACTAGGTGTAGTATAGTAACTAGGTGTAGTATTATAACCAGGTGTAGTAGTATAACCAGGTGTAGCATAGTAACTAGGTCTAGTAGTATAACCAGGTGTAGTATTATTACATAATTGAGAAGGACACTGGGTAATAAACCTCTTACCACACCTCATTACATACTCCTACTACAAGCGCATCCGCGGGGGCCCAGCTCCTGAGAGATCTCCTTCATCTCTTCATTTTTAAGATCCAGACATCCCAGATCTTGGTCCATCTCTATGAGCCGTATATTCCCCATCCTTGATCCACCATATCTTATTAACCAGCTCCTCTTTGGTGATCGTACCTCCCTTCCAGTATTTGGCTATCAGCCCCCTATTTGCACCGCACACATAGCTCAATAGTGTTTGGGCTTGTTCATTGAATTGTTCCTGAGGAAGATTGAATAAGGCTACATAGGGTGATAGTTTGATATTAGAGCTGAATACTTCCTTAATGAGGCTTCCTGGACCTCTGGACAGCTCCACCAACAATCGAGTTGGTCGTCCTGCGCTCCGCAGCCACGGAAACAGAGCCCTGTATATGTGGGTAGTGATGGCCCAGTGACGGATTTACCTCGTTCGTGAACGGCGGATATCGCGGATTTTCCGGTTTTCCGCCTTCCGAACTTTTCAGAACCGCGTTTTCGAAAATTTTCAAAATTACGAGGATTTCTCGTATTTTCGAGGATTTTTTCATTTTAATGGGTTTTAATGGGTCCGATCGCGGATTTTCGAATTTTCGAATTTTCCCGAAAATTTGCGGATTCTCGAGCGGAACGGATTTTGCGAAGTTCGGACATCTCTATATGTGGGGTCTTTTTTGTTCAAGAAGGCCGGGGTGACATGAGACCCGTATAAAATCTTGTAAGATTTTTCTCTTATTAGAATATTGGATGTGCTGATGCCTTATAAATGGCCGAGCATTGTTGTACTTTCAGGGACCACTGGAGGCGATCTTCCCACATCAGAGATGCTTTAGATTTAATTGGTTGAGGCTCATGAAAGATTTGTTTATATATGGAGGTTATCAGGCCTCTGGATGAATGGTTTTTAATGCACATTAATTGGAAGGCTGAGGTTTGCTTAGAGGGGCATTTACGGTAAGTGTTAATTTTCTGGCATTAGCCAGCCTGGTATATGATAGGTGAGAGGGAATCTTCAGATTGATCTTGGCTTGTTCCCACTGTAACGGTAGAATATCTGAGATTCGATTTATATTAAGTCATTGCCACTCTTTGTCATTAATGACTCTGTTCCTCCGCCCCATATAAGGTGTGTGGAAAAAAGGTATTAAATCGCACTTTCATATTATATTGCTCCTTTATAACATAATCGCCCGATAGCGATACTACCCCCGGTCCGGGCTTGGAATCCACGGAACAGAAGAGGTGTTTAATGGTATTTTCCAGATCTACCTATTTAGTGGTGTCGGGGTCTTGTAGTCACTGCATCATTTGCGCCAGTCTCGCTGGTATATGGTATGTGTACAATAGAGGAAGTGCGCAGCCGTCTAGGTCTTATACGGGGTCTCTTATTTTTCCATAGAAAAGCATTAATTTATATATATAATTTATATATATGGCTCTAAACTAATATAATATTTTGGTAATTTTCACAGCGTTTATTCTACCCATTAACGAGATCGGAAACTGTGACCATTGTTTAATTAGGTTGATCTGACTGTTTTTTAATGTTACATAGAAATAAAATGGACGATAAACTGTGAATAATGACATTACATTCTGACATGAACCCATCACAGAGACACTATGACGTGGTCAATAGAAGTTCCCCTCCCTGTAATTGGATAATGCATCGATCAGTCCATATCAAAGGGTAGGAGTAGAACACTTTACCAGCTATCTCCCAGATCTACTTTATTGGAAGAATCAGGCAGCAGAGAATTTATGAAAACGTCCACTAGGGGGAGGTGGGAGCCAATATGGCAGGTTTGAAACAGCGCCATTGTTCCCAGAGAATAAAGAATGATTGGGAAAGACATTAAATGGATGGGCGCTGTACAAAGTGAAATGTTCTGGATGTTTCATTATCATAATACAAAGCGATAAGGGAACGGCGCGTTACGCAGATAGATGAATATTTAGACGCGTTACCGGGCGGCTCCTTGTTCGAATTTTAATTGGAATGTTTTTTCTAAAAGGAGAGACATCGACGACCTCGCACTTTTAATTAATCGTTATCTAAACGCCGCCGGAGACGTTAACAAGTCGCATTTCTCTACTTAATTGGATCAGTATAAGAAAGATTTCATTCTGACAGAATTGTTTACTCTACTGGGCCGTGCAACTTTCCTTTACCTTTTCACGTAGCGAATACGAAATCCGCACCGCGGTTACATAAAAACGAACTTGGTCATTAGAGATGGATAAAGACTCAGGATTTAAACTTTCTACGGATCTAGATTGATCCACTGAAACCTATAAAGGAATAATACGGATATAAATGGATATCCGCACTCCAACCGCGAACAGATTTAGACAACGGGTCATAGGATAATGTGAGAGGTAAAGGTTACCAATAGGGAAAAAGAAACAACCAAGTTTAGTTTCTCCACCATATTATTCACCGCAAATTTCCTACTTTTACATAGTAACATAGTAATTAAGGTTGAATAAAGACATACGTCCATCTAGTCCAACCTTTATACCTGTCACACACACACAACAACACAGTTCATTGACTACACATTGTTTTCTTCGTCACACACATCATCACCTACAAACTGACAACACATTGTGTCTCTGTCACACACAACCTCAATGAACTACACACTTGTGTCTTCTGTCACACACACACACTACTAACTGACTAACACATTGTGTCTCTCTGTCACACACACACACACACAGCTTCATTGACTACACATTGTGTCTCTCTGTCACACACACACAACTACACTGACAACACATTGTGTCTCTGTCACACACAACACACTGTCACTGACTACACATTGTGTCTCTCTGTCAACACACACACTACAACAATACCTGTGTTCTCTGTCACACACACACAAACTACTGATACACCACATTGTTTCTCTTCCCCCACCCATACACTAACTACACATTGTGTCTCTCTGTCACAACACACACCAACTCAACAGTGTGTCTCTCTGTCACACACACATACACTAACTACACATTGTGTCTCTCTGTCACACACACACAGCTACACTGACTACACATTGTGTCTCTCTGTCACACACACACACAACTGCACTGACTACACATTGTGTCTCTCTGTCACACACACACACAACTGAATACACATTGTGTCTCACTGTCACACACACACACAACTACTACACAACTACTTGTGTCTGTCACACACAGTCACACACACCACTACTACAATCACATTGTGTCTCTCGTGTCACACACACACAGTACTACACACGTACACAGATTGGTGTCTCTACTGTCACACACACACACACTAACATTACAACCATGTGCGATGCTCTACATTGTGTCCCTGTCACACACACAACACAATACCACATTGTGTCTCTGTCACACACCATACCGCACTACACATTGTGTCTCGTGTCCACCACACAACACTAACCTTACACATTGTGTCTCTCTGTCACACAACAACACACACACTACACCGAACTACACATTGTGTATCTGACTGTCACACACACCTACACTAACTACACATTGTTGTCTCTCTGTCACACAACCAACACTACCAACACATTGTGTCCTCTGTCACACACACACTACACTAACTACATTTGTCTCTGTCACCCCACACACAACTACCAAACAACTACTACAACATTGTGTCCATCTGGCACCCCACACAACATACTAACTACAAACACAACCTAACTACACATTGTGTCTCTGTCACACCACCCACAGCATACACTGACTACACATTTTTGTCTCTCTGTCACACCACACATCACCTGACACGCACATTGTGTCTCTCGTGCCACACCCACATAACAATAACCTAACAAATTGTGTCCCTTTAACACACGCTACAACTGACTACACATTCTGGTGTCTCTCTGTCGCACACCACAACACTGACTACACATTGTGTCTATAGCGAGCGCGCATGTCGAGATACGCTGCAGGAGCGTAGACAGAGGCGGGGATGAAAAGACGGTAACTACAGACCACAACTCATAACGTACCAACATTGTTTACAATCTCTTCATCATCAGTTCCAAAAAACAAAATACCTCCTTTTTTTTTTCTTTTTACCAATACATCTGACAGCCTTGTGTCCTCCCCTCTCTTTTACTCAGGGCTGTCCATTTTCCAAAAACTCTTAACAGATAGATAAGTGTAGAAATTGTTGCCAGATTGATTTTACACTTAAAACGATTGCCCTGTGTGTCTCCCTGCCACAGAACACACACCTTAACAAAATAACATGTTACATAAAAGCACAATAATTAATGTAAGTCAAATACGGTCCTATTGTATTTACAAATGTAAGTAATGGACATTCGCCAGCAAAGTTATAAGCCAATGGCGTCTCTCGATGCATTGCAAAGAACAGGTATCTATTTCAACAGAATGGTGTCGTGCATCGCTCCATTAGTTTATAGCAGGGATCTCCTTCCTGTGAATCCAGATCATTGTGTTTAGCCAACTTACAACATCCCAGCATTCCCTGCGGGCATCTTCTCGTATGGGTGAGAGTTGTAATTTTTCAAACATCTGCGGGCCCTTCACAAGCCACCCCCCCCTCTAAAACCAATGGTCCCAAGTATATACAAAACCACCTACCTACCCTGTATCATCCATAACATAAGCTAAGGAATAAATAGCATTCATTTTCTTTACATTAAGTTCCCCTTTAATATGAGCCAAGGACAAATGTCATTACTGCAGAAGCAGAATCCAGTACAATGGCCCCACTCCCTGTTTCCCTTTTCATTCATTTCCACTGACAGGCGTATTTGTCTCTATCAAGTCTTTATCGATGGAAACACATTACGTTATTTGTTGTACAACACAGAACGCAAGAGAAATATCGACGCTGCAGATATCACAAAATCATTACGGCGGGAGATTCACCGATAGAAATAAGGTAGATGGAAGGGGAACAGGACAATAAAATATCAATATTCTAATGCTAAGAAACATGAGGATGATAAACACATCCCACTATTATTAGTTATTATAATAGACAGGTTAGTCACCCAGTGGGTGTATTGTCTTGTTCTGACAGTAGGTATCATTATTTATAATAGACAGGTTGGTCACCCAGTGGGTGTATTGTCTTGTTCTGACAGTAGGTATCATTATTTACAATAGACAGGTTAGTCACCCAGTGGGTGTATTGTCTTGTTCTGACAGTAGGTATCATTATTTACAATAGACAGGTTAGTCACCCAGTGGGTGTATTGTCTTGTTCTGACAGTAGGTATCATTATTTATAATAGACAGGTTAGTCACCCAGTGGGTGTATTGTCTTGTTCTGACAGTAGTATCATTATTTACTAGACGGTGGTCCACCCAGTGGGTGTATTGTCTTGTTCTGACAGTAGGTATCATTATTTATAATAGACAGGTTAGTCACCCAGTGGGTGTATTGTCTTGTTCTGACAGTAGGTATCATTATTTAAATAGACAGGTTGGTCACCCAGTGGGTGTATTGTCTTGTTCTGACAGTAGGTATCATTATTTAAATAGACAGGTTAGTCACCCATGTGGGTGTTTGTCTGTTCTGACAGTAGTATCATTATTTAAATAGACAGGTTGGTCCCCACCGTGGGTGTATTGTCTTGTTCTGACAGTAGGTATCATATATTTACAATAGACAGTTGAACCCAGTGGGTGTATTGTCTTGTTCTGACAGTAGTATCATTATTTATAAATAGACAGGTTAGTCACCCGTGGTATGTCTTGTTCTGACAGTAGGTATCATTATTTATAATAGACAGGTAGTCCACCCAGTGGGTTATTGTCTTGTTCTGACAGTAGGTATCATTATTTACAATAGACAGTTGTCACCCAGTGGGTGTATTGTCTTGTTCTGACAGTAGGTATCATTATTTTACAATAGACAGGTTGGTCACCCAGTGGGTGTATTGTCTGTTCTGACAGTAGGTATCATTATTTACAATAGACAGGTTAGTCACCCAGTGGGTGTATTGTCTTGTTCTGACAGTAGGTATCATTATTTATAATAGACAGGTTGGTCACCCAGTGGGTGTATTGTCTTGTTCTGACAGTAGGTATCATTATTTACAATAGACAGTTTGGTACCCAGTGGGTGTATTGTCTTGTTCTGACAGTAGGTATCATTATTTAATAGACGGTTGGTACCCAGTGGTGTATTGTCTTTTCTGACAGTAGGTTTCATTATTTATAATAGACAGTTTGTCACCAGTGGGTATATTGTCTTGTTCTGACAGTAGGTATCATTATTTACAATAGACAGGTGTCACCCATGGGTGTATTGTCTTGTTCTACAGTAGGTATCATTATTTAAAATAGACAGGTTGGTGCACCCATGGGTGTATTGTCTTGTTCTGACAGTAGTATCATTATTTACAATAGACAGGTTGTCACCCAGTGGGTGTATTGTCTTGTTTCTGACATAGGTATCATTATTTAAATAGACAGGTTGTCACCCAGTGGGTGTATTGTCTTGTTCTTGACAGTAGGTATCATTATTATAATAGACAGGTTAGTCACCCGTGGGTGTATTGTCTTGTTCTGACAGTAGGTATCATTATTTACAATAGACGGTTGTCACCCAGTGGGTGTATTGTCTTTGTTCTGACAGTAGGTATCATTATTTAAATAGACAGTTGGTCACCCAGTGGTGTGTATTGTCTTGTTCTGACACGTAGTATCATTATTTATAATAAGCACAGGTTTCACCCAGTGGGTGTATTGTCTTGTTCTGACGTAGGTATCATTATTATAATGACAGGTTAGTCACCCAGTGGTGTATTGTCTTGTTCGACAGTAGGTATCATTTTTATAATAGACAGGTTAGTCACCCAGTGGGTGTATTGTCTTGTTCTGACAGTAGGTATCATTATTATAATAGACAGGTTGGTCACCCAGTGGTGTTTTGTCTTGTTCTGACATAGTATCATTATTTAAATAGACAGGTTAGTCACCCAGTGGGTGTATTGTCTTGTTCTGACAGTAGGTATCATTATTAATAGACAGGTTGGTCACCCATTGGTTGTATTGTCTTGTTCTGACAGTGGTATCATTATTTATATAGACAGGTTAGTCAGAGGTTAGTTTGGAGAGCGGCGCTGACAGAGTAGGGGTGGGACAGGTCATGCCGTGTAGTACGATGACGTTAGTCCGTCAGTAGTCCTTCCCCCGGAGTCTTGGTCTGCGCGGTCATAGTCGGTCAGCAAGGGCGTAGAGTTCGATAGGGTTAACAGCGCTCGCGTCTGGGGGGAGCTGTGCCGGTTCGATCGAGTCATATGTTCTTGCAGGTTTCGGAGGTCTCGACCGGTATTGGGAGGGGGGGGAGCGTTCAGAGGTTACGTCGAACCGGACGGTTATGGTCACGGCAGTTTGCGTTGCTTCGTTCTGAGGTATCGCAAGCCATGGTGCTTTGTCATGACGGTGGGTTGCATGTCGTGGGTCGGGTGGTGCTTTCGCTTCTAAGTGTAGCGTTAGTTTGCCAGGGTAAGAGAAGAGGGTAGTCACCCCAGGGGGTGTAATTGTCTGTTCTGACAGTAGCAGTATCTACTTATTAATAGCCAAGGTTAGTCACCCGTGGGTGTATTGTCTGTTCTGACGTAGTTCATTATTTAAATATACAGGTTAGTCACCCAGTGGGTGTATTGCTTGTTCTGACAGTAGGTATCATTATTTAATAGACAGGTTGGTCACCCAGTGGTGGTATTGTCTTGTTCTGACTTAGGTATCATTATTTACAATAGACAGGTTGGTCCACCCAGTGGGTGTATTGTCCTTGTTCTGACAGTAGGTATCATTATTTATAATAGACAGGTTGGTCACCCAGTGGGGTATTGTCTTGTTCTGACAGTAGGTATCATTATTATCATAGACAGGTTAGTCACCCATGTGGTGTATGTCTTGTTCTGACAGTAGGTATCATTATTTATAATAGACAGGTTGGTCACCCAGTGGGTGTATTGTCTTGTTCTGACAGTAGGTTAATTATTACAATAGACAGGTTGGTCACCCAGTGGTGTGTATTGTCTTGTTCTGACAGTGGTATCATTATTTAATAATACAGGTTAGTCACCCAGTGGGTTGAGATTGTCTTGTTCTGACAGTAGGTATCATTATTTACATAGACAGGTTAGTCACCCGTGGTGTGTATTGTCTTGTTCGACAGTAGGTATCATTATTAAATAGACAGGTTGTCACCCAGTGGGTGTATTGCTTGTTCTGACAGTAGGTATCATTATTTATAATAGACAGGTTGGTCACCCAGTGGTGTATTGTCTTGTTTCTGACAGTAGGTATCATTTTTAATAGACAGTTAGTCACCCAGTGGGTGTATTGTCTTGTTCTGACGTAGGTATCATTATTTAAATAGACGGTTGGTACCCCAGTGGGTGTATTGTCTTGTTCTGACAGTAGGTATCATTATTTACAATAGACAGGTTGTCCACCCAGTGTGGTTAATTGTCTTGTTCTGACAGTAGGTATCATTTTTAAATAGACAGGTTAGTCACCCAGTGGGTGTATTGTCTTGTTCTGACAGTAGGTATCATTATTTATAATGCAGAGTTGGTCACCCAGTGGGTGTATTGTCTTGTTCTGACAGTAGGTATCATTATTTAAATAGACAGGTTGGTCACCCACAGTGGTGTATTGTCTTGTTCTGACGAGTGGTATCATTATTACAATAGACAGGTTGAGTCACCCATTGGGTGTATGTGTCTTTGTTCTGAAGTAGGTATCATTATTTACAATAGACGGTTAGTCACCCAGTGGGTGTATTGTCTTGTTCTGAAGTAGGTATCATTATTTACAATAGACAGGTTAGGTCACCCAGTGGGTGTATTGTCTTTTCTGACATAGTAGATCATTATTTACAATAGACAGGTTAGTCACCACGTGGTGTATTGTTTGTTCTGACAGTAGGATCATTATTTATAATAGACAGGTTATCACCAGTGGGTGTATTGTCTTTGTTCTGACAGTAGGATCATTATTTACAATAGACAGGTTTTCACCCAGTGGGGTGTATTGTCTTGTTCTGACAGTAGGTATCATTATTTACAAAGACGGTTGAGTCACCCAGTGGGTGTATGTCTTGTTCTGACATTAGGATCATTATTTAAATAGACAGGTTGTCACCCATGGGTGTATTGTCTTGTTCTGACAGTAGGTATCATTATTAAATAGACAGGTTTGTGTCCCACGCATTGGTGTATTGTCTTGTTCTGACAGTAGGTATCATTATTTATAATAACAGGTTGGTCACCCAGTGGGTGTATTGTCTTGTTCTGACAGAGGTATCATTATTTACAATAGACAGTTTGTCACCCAGTGGGTGTATTGTCTTGTTCTGACAGTAGGTATCATTATTTTAATAGACAGGTTAGTCACCCAGTGGGTGTATTGTCTTGTTCTGACAGTAGGTATCATTATTAATATAGACAGGTTAGTCACCCAGTGGGGGTATTGTCTTGTCTGACATAGGTATCATTATTTAAAGACAGGTTGGTCACCCAGTGGGTGTATTGTCTTGTTCTGACAGTAGGTATCATTATTTACAATAGACATTGGTAACCCAGTGGGTGTATTGTCTTGTTCTGACAGTAGTTACATTATTTATAAGACGTTAGTCCCCAGGGGGTGTATTGTCTGTTCTGACAGTAGGTACATTATTTACAATAGACAGGTTGGTCACCCAGTGGGTGTATTGTCTTGTTCTACAGTAGGTATCATTATTTATAAAGACAGGTTAGTCACCCAGTGGGTGTATTGTCTTGTTCTGACAGTAGGTATCATTATTTAAATAGACAGGTTGTCACCCAGTGGGTTGTATTGTCTTGTTCTGACAGGTATCATTATTTATAATAGACAGGTTAGTCACCCAGTGGGTGTATTGTCTTGTTCTGACAGTAGGTATCTTATTTCAATAGACAGGTTAGTCACCCAGTGGTGATTGTCTTGTTCTGACAGTAGGTATCATTATTTATAAATACAGGTATAGTCACCCAGTGGGTGTATTGTCTTGTTTCTGACAGTAGGTACCATTATTTATAATAGACAGGTTGTCACCCAGTGGGTGTATTGTCTTGTTCTGACAGTAGGTATCATTATTTATAATAGACAGGTTAGTCACCCAGTGGGTGTATTGTCTTGTTCTGACAGTAGGTATCATTATTTATAATAGACAGGTTGTCACCCAGTGGGTGTATTGTCTTGTTCTGACAGTAGGTATCATTATTTACAATAGACAGGTTAGTCGCCCAGTGGGTGTATTGTCTTGTTCTGACAGTAGGTATCATTATTTACAATAGACAGGTTGTCACCAGTGGGTGTATTGTCTTGTTCTGACAGTAGGTATCATTATTTACAATAGACAGGTTGGTCACCCAGTGGGTGTATTGTCTTGTTCTGACAGTAGGTATCATTATTTTAAATAGACAGGTTAGTCACCCAGTGGGTGTATTGTCTTGTTCTGACAGTAGGTATCATTATTTACAATAGACAGGTTGTCACCCGTGGGTGTATGTCTTGTTCTGACTGAGTATATTATTTTAATAGACAGGTTGGTCACCCAGTGGGTGTATTGTCTTGTCTGACAGTAGGTATCATTTTACAAATAAGACAGGTTGTCACCCAGTGGGTGTATTGTCTTGTTCTGACAGTAGGTATCATTATTATAATAGACAGGTGTCACCCAGTGGGTGTATTGTCTGTTCTGACAGTAGGTATCATTATTTAAATAGACGTTGTCACCCAGTGGGTGTATTGTCTTGTTCTGACAGTAATCATTTTATAAAGACAGTTAGTCACCCAGTGGGTGTATTGTCTTGTTCTGACAGTAGGTATTATTTACAATAGACAGGTTGGTACCCAGTGGGTGTATTGTCTTGTTCTGGACGTGGTATCATTATTAATAATAGACAGGTTAGCACCAGTGGGTGTATTGTCTTGTTCTGACAGTAGGTATCATTATTTACAATAGACAGGTTGGTCACCCAGTGGGTGTATTGTCTTGTTCTGACAGTAGGTATCATTATTTACAATAGAACGTTGTCACCCGTGGTGTATTGTCTTGTTCTGACAGTAGGTATCAATTTTACAATAGACAGGTTGTGCACCCAGTGGGTTGTATGTCTGTTCTGACA
Source organism: Hymenochirus boettgeri (assembly GCA_019447015.1). Lineage (NCBI taxonomy): Eukaryota > Metazoa > Chordata > Amphibia > Anura > Pipidae > Hymenochirus > Hymenochirus boettgeri. The sequence continues at coordinate 77,980 of JAACNH010000611.1, read as the reverse complement.
GTAGGTATCATTATTTACAATAGACAGGTTAGTCACCCAGTGGGTGTATTGTCTTGTTCTGACAGTAGGTATCATTATTTATAATAGACAGGTGTTGTCCCCCCATGGGTGTATTGTCTTGTTCTGACGTAGGTATCATTATTTATAATAGACAGGTTGGTCCCCAGTGGGTGTATTGTCTTGTTCTGACAGTAGGTATCATTATTTATAATAGACAGGTTAGTACCCAGTGGGTGTATTGTCTTTGTTCTGACAGTAGGTATCATTATATAATAGACAGGTTGTCACCCAGTGGGTGTATTGTCTGGTTCTGACAGTAGGAATCATTATTTACAATAGACAGGTTAGTCCCCAGTGGGTGTATTGTCCTGTCTGACAGTAGGTATCATTATTTACAATAGACAGGTTGTCACCCGTGGGTGTTGTCTTGTTCCTGAAGTAGGTATCATATTTCAATAGACAGGTTAGTCACCCAGTGGGTGTTTGTCTTGTTCTGACAGTAGGTATCATTATTTACATAGACAGTTAGTCACCCAGTGGGTGTATTGTCTTGTTCTGACAGTAGGTATCATTATTTATAATAGACAGGTTAGTCACCCAGTGGGTGTATTGTCTGTTCTGACAGTAGGAATCATTATTTAATAGACAGGTTGGTCACCCAGTGGGTGTATTGTCTTGTTCTGACAGTAGTATCATTATTTTACATAGACAGGTTAGTCACCCAGTGTGGTATTGCTTCTGACAGATGATCATTATTTAAATAGAGAGTTGGTCACCCAGTGGGTGTATTGTCTTGTCTGACAGGTAGGTATACATTATTAAATAGACAGGTTAGTCACCCAGTGGGTGTATTGTCTTGTTCTGACAGTAGTTATCATTATTTATAATAGACAGGTTGGTCACCCAGTGGGTGTATTGTCTTGTTCTGACAGTAGGTATCATTATTTACAATAGACAGGTTAGTCACCCAGTGGGTGTATTGTCTTGTTCTGACAGTAGGTATCATTATTATATAGACAGGTTAGTCACCCAGTGGGTGTATTGTCTTGTTCTGACAGTAGGTATCATTATTACATAGACAGGTTAGTCACCCAGTGGGTGTATTGTCTTGTTCTGCCAGTGGTATCATATTTACAATAAAACAGGTTGTGCACCCAGTGGTTGTAGTGTCTTGTTCTGACAGTAGTGTCATCATTATTTACAATAGACAGTTGTGACCCAGTGGGGGTATTGTCTTGTTCTGACAGTAGTATCATTATTAAATAGAACAGTTAGTTCACCCAGTGGGTGTATTGTCTTGTTTCTGACAGTAGGTATCATTATTTTACAATGAAGGTGGTCACCCAGTGGGTGTATTGTCTGTTCTACAGTAGGTATCATTATTTATAATAGACAGGTTGTCACCCAGGGGTTATTGTCGTTCGACAGTAGGTATCTTATTTAAATAGACAGGTTAGTCACCCAGTGGGTTGTATTGTCTTGTTCTGACAGTAGGTATCATTATTTATAATAGACAGGTTAGTCACCCAGTGGGTGTATTGTCTTGTTCTGACAGTAGGTATCATTATTTAAATAGACAGGTTAGTCACCCAGTGGGTGTATTGTCTTGTTCTGACAGTAGGTATCATTATTTATAATAGACAGGTTAGTCACCCAGTGGGTGTATGTCTGTTCTGACAGTAGTATCATTATTTATAATAGCAGGTTAGCCACCCAGTGGGTGTATTGTCTTGTTCTGACAGTAGGTTCATTATTTATAATAGACAGGTTATCACCCAGTGGGTATGGTCTTGTTCTGACAGTAGGTATCATTATTTATAATAGACGGTTATCACCCAGTTGGGTGTCATTTGTCTCTGTTCTGACAGTAAGGTATCATTATTTACATCCACCCATACTTATTACACCAGCTCCTCTTTGGTGATCGTACCACTCCCTTCCAGTATTTGGCCGATCAGCCCCTTTTGCAACCCACGCACCCCTCCCCATAACGCTCCAAATAGGTTTGGGCGGTTCATTCTTGAATTGTCCTGAGGAAGATTGAATAAGGCTATCATTACGCCCCGCGCCCTCGGATAGTGTCACTCTGAGCTAGAGCGGCTCCACCAACTTATACTTAATGAGGCTCCTCATTTTTCTTTCGATACTTCTTGGAAAGCTCACCACACACAATCGACACCCGTACGTCGTCTGCGCTCCGACAGCACACCCCAACCCGGAACACAGACGACCTGTACACATACCCGAGCGCGTCCCCCCGTGACCCCACCACACCGTGATGGCCACAGTGACGCGATTTACCCGTTCGTGAACGGCGGACTATCGCGGATTTCTCCGGGCCTACCTCCTTACAGCCCTTCAGAACGTTTACACGAAACCGCGTTTTCGAAAATTTCAAATCCCGAGCAACCCCCCCGGAACTTCTCGTATTTTCGGGATATGTTTCATTTTTAATGGGTTTTACTCTGCGGTTACGAGCGCGGATTCGAATTTCGAATTTTCCCGAACACCGATTTGCGGATTCTCGAGCGCCCCGAAACGTGTGAACTTTTGCGACAGTGGGCACCCACATCTCTACTACGCAGTGGGGTCTATTTTGTTTCAAGAAGGCAGTGGTGACATGAGGACCCGTTATAAAATCTGTTAAGATCTTTCTATCTATTAGTCAATACTAGTCTATGTGATGCCTTATAAATGCCCGAGCATTGTTGGACTTTCAGGGACCTGGACCCACGCGCATCTCCCACATCAGAGAGCGTAGATTTACTTGGTGGCTCATGAATATTTGTTTATAATGTGAGGTATTTCAAGCCTCTGCGAGAATGGTTTTAATGCAAATTAATTGGAAGGCTGAGGTGTGCGTAGCAAGGGGCATTTTCACCCCTGGTAACGTGTTAATTTCTGGCAGCTAGCCCAGCCTGGAGATAGGTAGAGGGACCCCACTCTTCAGATTTGATCTTGCTTGTTCACACTGTATGTAACGGTTATAGAATTAGAATATCCTGCGACTTCGATTCTATATTAGTAATTGCACTTTTGTCACGTAACCTGACTCTGTTCCCTCCACGACCCCCAGATAAGGTACGTGTGGACCAAAAGGTTATTATTAAATCGCACCTCTCATATTATATTGACCCCCTTATAAAAATAATCGCCCCCGATAGCGATAAACCCCCGGTTCGGGCCTTGGAATCAAACGCGACAGAAGAGCGCGTTTAATGGTATTTTCCACGCATCACCTATTTAGTGGTGTCGCCGGTTGTAGTCCACTGCATCATTTGCGCCAGTCTCGCTGGGATATGTTTTGTAGGTGTACAATAGAGGACGTGCGCAGCGTCTAGGCTTATACGGGTTCTCTTCACTGGACCTTCATAGACAACAAGACATTAATGATAATACCCCCCCCCCCCCCCCCCCCCCAAACTTTATACTATAATGGCTACACACTTACCTATATATTTCCTGCGTCCCAATTTGCCACAGCTCCGCTCATATTCCCTCCACCCCAGCTAAGACGATCCGCCAGAACACTGTGACCATTGTTTAATTAGGTCGCCCGACACTCTGAACTGTTTTTACGTTACCATCAGAACTAACATGCGCACCGATCAACACCATAAACTGTCCCCCCCCCCCCCCCCCACCTCCCCCCCCCCACCCCCCACCCTCGAACCTTAATCGACATTTAACTTCTGACATCCAAACCCATCACAAAGAGAACACTCATGACCGTGGTCAATAGACAGTTCACCCTACCCGCCTAATTGGTATTGCATGATCAGTACATATCAAAGGGTAGGAGACGAACCCACCACTTACCCCAGCTATCTCCCCGATCTACTTTATTGGAAGAATAGGCAGCAGAGTCAATTACTGTGAAAACGTACCACTCGTCGGGGAGGTGGGAGCCATATGGCAGGTGTTCTCTAAACAGCTGCCATTGTTACAGAGAATAAAGATGATTGGGAACGACATTAAATGGTCCCCCATGGGCGTGTACAAAGTGAAATGTTTGGATGTTTCATGATCCATAATTCACAAACGACGATAAGGGGAACGGCCGCGCGTTTAAGCAGGAAGATGAATCATTTAGACGCCCCCCCCCCCCCCCGTTACCGGCGACCGCCGCTCCTCGGTCCGAATTTAATCTGCCGCCCATGTTTTTTCTAAAAGGAGAGACATCGACGAGCATCGCACTTTTAATTATATCGTTATCTAAACGCCTCGCCGAGCGTTACCAAGTTCGCATTTGTCTACTTTAATTGGATCAGATAAGAAAAGATTTCATCTGACGAATTGTTTACTCTAATGGGCCGTGCAATCTTTCCTTTTACTTTTCACGTAGCGAATACGAAAATCTCGCCACCGCGGTTACATAAAAACGACTTGTCATTAGGATGGATAAAGACTCAGGGATTTCTTAACCACACTTGTCTACGGATCTAGAAGTGATCCACCTGAACCTATAAGGAATAATACGGATTATAAATGGATATCGCACTCAACCGCAGAACAGACTTTTTAGGACAAAAGGGTCATAGGGATAATGTGAGAAGAGGGTAAAGGTTACCAATAGGGAAAAAGAAACAACAAGTTTAGTTTCTACACCATCTTATCCACCGCAAATTTCCTACTTTTTACATAGTAATAGTTAATTAAGGTTGAATTAAAGACATTACGTCCCATCTAGTCCAACTTTATTACCGTACCCATAATGTCTGTTATAACAGTTACATTAGTAACTGTATTGGAGGTTGTAAAAGACATAAGTCCATCTAGTCCAACCTTATACCCTACCATAATGTCTGTAAACAGTTACATAGTAACATATTATTAGAGGTTGTATTAAAGGAATACGTCCATCTAGCCAACCTTTATACCCTACCCATAAGTTCTGTATAACAGTTACATAGAGTAACATAGTATTGGAGGTTATATAAAGGACATACGTCCATCTAGTCCAACCTTAATACCCTTACCATAATGTCTGTTATAACGTTACATAGTAACATAGGATTGGAGGTTTATAAAGGACTACGTCCATTCTATAGTCCAACCTTTCTACCCGACCATAATGTCTGATAACAGTACCTTAGTACATAGTATTGGGAGGTGTATAAAGACAACGTTCAATCTAGTCAAACATTATACCCTACCCATAATCTGTATAACAGTAACCATAGTTAACATAGTATTGGAGGTTGTATAAAGAATACGTCCAATCTAGTCCAACATTTTTATACCCTACCCCATAATGTCTGTTATAACAGTTACATCGTAACATTAGTATTGGAGGGTGTATAAAGAACATACGTTCAATCTAGTCCAACCTTAGACCTACCCATACTGTCTGTATAACAGTTATAGTAACATAGTATTGGAGGGTTTGTCTAAAGACTATACGTCCATTCTGTCCAACCTTTAGACCCTACCCATAATGTCTGTATAACAGTTACATTAGTAACATAGTGTTGGAGTTGATAAAGGACATTACGTCCATGTAGTAACCTTTATACCCGCACACCCATAATTGTCTGTATAACAGGTACATCAGTAACATAGTTTATGGAGGTCTAGTATAACAGCATATACCAGTCCATCTAGTCCCCAAACGTTGGATTACAATACCCATAATGTGTCTGTCTAACAGTTATTCAAATTTTAGCGTTTTGTAACCACAGTATTGGATGGTGTTTGTCTATAAGACATACGTCCATTAGTAGTTCCTAACCTTTATACCCTCTACCCATTAGCCGGTATAACAGTTACATAGTAACATTGTAGGAGTGGTTTGTAGTATAAGGACATACGTCCATTAGTCCAAACCTTTTTATTACTCTATACATAATGTCTGTATAAAACAAGTTACAAGTAACATAGTATTGAGGTTGTATAAAGACATTAAGTCATTAGTGCAAACCATTCTACCCTACCATAAATGTCTGTAGAACCAGGGTCTTTTTTTTTTGAACATAGTAAACATTAGTATTGGAGGTGTATAAAGACATACGTCCATCTAGTCCACATTTATACCCTACCATTAATGTCTGTATAACAGTACATAGTAACATAGTATGGAGGTGAATCAAATTATATACATCCCATCTAGTCCAAACCCTTATACCCTACCACAATGTCTGTATAAACAGTTCCAAGTAACATAGTATTGGAGGTTGAATAAATTATACATCCATCTAGTCCAACCCTTATCCCCTACCAATAATGTCATGGTAACAGTTACATAGTAACAATCATGGGGTTGTATACAAGACAAACGTCCATCTATCTAATCTATTTATAACCTACCCATAATGTCGGTATGACAGTTACATAGTAACACAGTATGGAGGTTGTTATAAAGAATAACGTCCATCTAGGCCAACCTTTAAACCCTACCATAATGTTGTATACCAGTACATAGTAACATATATTGTAGGTGTTTTAATGACATAGTCCATGTAGTCCAACCTTTATACCCTACCCAAATGTCTGTATAAACAGTACATAGTACATAGTATGGGAGGTTGTTATTAAAGACATACGTCATCTAGTCCAACCTTTAGACCCTACCCAAAAATGGTCGTGATAACAGTTACATAGTAACATAGTAATTGGAGGTTGAATTAAATATATACGTCCATCTAGTCCAACCTTATACCCTACCCATAATGTCTGTAAACAGTTACATAGTAAATAGGATGGAGGTTGTATAAGACAACGTCCCATCTAGCTAATCTGATCCCTACCCCATAATGTCTGTATGTATAACAGTTACATCGTAACATGTATTGGAGGTTGTATAAAGAATACGTCCATTAGTCCAACCTTTATACCAACCCATAATGTCTGTAGAAACAGTTACATAGTAACATTAGTATGGAGGGGGTATAAAGAAATTATGTCCGTCTGGTCCAACCTTTATACCATATCGTAAGGTCTGATATAAAAGTTACCTAGAAAACATAGTATTGGAGGTTGTATAAAGAGCATACGTCCATCTAGTCAAACTTTATACCCTACCCATCATAAGTCTGTATAACAGTTACATAGTAACATAGTTATTGGAGGTTATATAAAGACATACGTCCATATAGTCCAAACCTTATACACTACCAATAATGTCTGTTATAAAGTTACATAGTAATCAAGTATTGGGAGGTGTATAAAGGACATACGTCCATCTAGTCAAACATTATACCCTACCCATAAATGTCTGTATAACCAGTTACATAGTAACCATAGTTTGAGAGTTGTATAAAGACATACATCCATCTAGTCCAACCTTTTATACCCTACCCATAATGCTGTATAACAGTTACATAGTAAACATAGTTTGGAAGGTTGTATAAAAAGGACATACGTCCATCTAGTCCAACCTTTATACCTTACCCATAATGTATGTAAACAGTTACATAGTAACCCATAGTATTGGGGTTGTATAAAGACATACGTCATCTAGTCAAACCTTTATACCCTACCCATAATGTCTGGATAACAGTTACATAGTAACATAGTATTGGGAGGTTGTTGTATAAAGACATATGTCCATCTAGTCCAACTTTTATCCCTACCATATGTCTGTATAACAGTTTACATAGTAACATAGTATTGGAGGTGATAAGACATATGTACCATCTATCCAACCCTTTATACCCTCCCCATAATGTCTGTATTAAAGTTACATAGTAACAGTAACTGTCAGAACAAGACTACACCCACTGGGTGAACTAACCTGTCTATTGTAAATAATGATCCTACTGTCAGACACCAAGGGGACAATAAACCCCACGGGTGACTACCGGTCTATTGTAAATAATGATGCTACTGTCAACACAAAGACAGTACACCCCACGGGGTGACTAACCTTCTATGGTAAGTAATGGATACATACTGTTCAGAACAAGACAATACACCACTGGGTTGACATAACCTGTCTATTGTAAATAATGATACCTACTGTTCAGAACAAGAAATACACCAACGGGTGGACTAACTGTTATTGTAAATAATGTACATACGGTCAGAAAAAGGACAAGAACCAGATGGGGACCAACCTGTCTATTTATTAAATAAGATACCTACTGTCAGAAACAAGACAATACACCCAGGGTGGTGACTAACCTGTTATTGTAAAATAATGATGCCTACTGTCAGAACAAGACATACACCCACTGGGTGACCAACCGTCTATTGTAAATAACAATGATGCCTACTGTCAGAACAAACAATACCACCAATGGGGACCAACCGGTCTATTGAAATATGATACCTACTGTCGAAAAGACAATACACCCACGGGTGACTAACCGTGTCTATTATTAAATAATGCTACCTACTGTTCAGAACAAGACCAATAACCCACTGGGGGGACTAACCTGTCGATGTAAATTGATTACCTACTGTTCGAAACAAGACAATACACCCCACTGGGTGACTAAACCTGTCTATAAAATAATGATAACTACTGTCAGAACAAGAAAATACACCCACATGGGTGAACTATAACTGGTCTATGTAAATATGATACATACTGGTAGAACAAGACAATACACCCACTGGGGACTAACCGGTTTTGTAAATTAATGGATACCTTACTGTCAGAACACGACAATACACCCATGGGTGAATAACCTGTCTATTGTATAAAATAATGATACCTATGTCAGAACAAGACAATACCACCCACTGGCGTCACCATTACTAATTCTATCGGTGATGAAATCTCCGCCGTTAATGATTGGTGATATCTGAAGCGAGATATTTCTTTGCGGTTCTGTGTGGTATCAAAAAATAACGTTAATTGGTTTCCAATCGATTAAGGACTTGATAGAGACAAATACGCCTGTCAGTGGAAATGAATGAAAGGGAAACAGGGAGGGGGCCATTCTACTGGATTCTGCTTCTGCAGTAATGACATTTGTCCTTGGCTCATATTAAAGGGGAACTTAATGTAAAGAAAATGAATGCTATTTATTCCTTAGCTTATTGTTATGGATGATACAGGGTAGGTAGCGTGGTATATAATTGGGCAATTGGTTTAGAGGGGGTTGGATTGTGAAGGGCCCTGCAGATGTTTGAAAATTACAACTTCTCACCATTAACCAAGAGCAGATGGCCGCAGGGAATGCTGGGATTTGTAGTTGGCAAACACCTGATGGATCACAGGAAGGAGATCCCTGCTATAAACTAATGGAGCGATGCACGACACCATTCTGTTGAAATAGATACCTGTTCTTTGCAATGCATCGAGAGACGCCATTGGCTTATAACTTTGCTGGCGAATGTCATACTTCATTGTAAATACATAGACCGTACTTTGTACTTTACATTTATTATTGGCTTTTATTGTATACATTTATTTTGTAATTGTTGTGTTTGTGGCAGGGTAGACACACAGGAAGGTTCAATTCATTAAAATAAGTGTAAAATCCCAAATCTGGTTAACAGGATTCTACACTTATCTATTGTGTAAGAGTTTTTGGAATAGCACAGACCCTCCTGATACAAAGAGAGACACAATGTGTAGTCAGTGTAGCTGTGTGTGTGTGACAGAGACACAATGTGAGTCAGTGTATGTGTGTGTGACAGAGACACAATGTGTAGTTGTGTGTGTGTGTGGGACGGGACCCAATGGTAGTTAGTGTATGTGGTATGTGACACGACCAATGTGTAGTGGTGTGTGTGTTGTGACAGAAGACACATGTGATAGTTAGTGTATGTGTGTGTGACAGAGACACAATGTGTAGTCAGTGTAGTTGTGTGTGTGTGTGACAGAGAGACACAATGTGTAGTTAGTGTATGTGTGTGTGACAGAGACACAATGTGTAGTCAGTTGTTAGTGTGTGGTGGGTGACAGAAGGGAGACACAATGTGTAGTCAGTGTAGGCTGTGTGTGTGTGACAGAGAGGGACACAATTGGTAGTAGTTCGTGTATGTGGTGTACAGAGACACAATGTGTAGTTTGTGTGAGTGTGTACCAGAGAGACACCAATGTTAGTTAGTAGTGTATGTTGTGTGTGACAGCGACACAATGTGAGTCAGTGCAGTTGTGTGTGTGTGTGACAGAGAGACACAATGTGTATTCAGTGTAGTTGTGTGTGTGACAGAGAGACACAATGTGTAGTCAGTGCAGTTGTGTGTGTGTGACAGAGAGACACAATGTGTAGTCAGTGTAGTTGTGTGGTGACAGAGAGACACAATGTGTAGTTCTGTGTGTGTGTGACAGAAGACCACAATGTGTAGTCAGGTAGTTGTGTGTGGTGACAGACAGACACAATGTGTAGTTCTGTGTGTGTGTGACAGAGCCCAATGTGGGTCAGGGTAGTTGTGGGTGGTGGACAGACAAACACAATGTGTATGTCAATGATAGTTCAATGAGCTGGTGTGTGTGTGTGCTTGTGTGTGCATGGGTGTGTGTGTTGTTGTGTGTGACAGAGAAGACCCACAATTTGTGTTAGTGTAAGTTGGTGGGGTGTAACATAGAAGACCAGTGTGTAGTAGTGTAGCTGGTTGTGTTGTAAATAACAGAGAGAGACACAATGTCGGGTAGTAAGTGTAGTTGTGTGGGTGTAACATAGAGAGGGACACAATGTGTAGTAAGTGTAGTTGTGTGTGGGAACATAGAGAGACACCATTGTGTAGTAAGTGTCGTTGTGTTGTGTGTTACATAGAGGACACAATGTGTTAGTTAGAGTGTAGTTGTTGTTGTGTGTAACATAGAGAGACCACATTGTGTAGTCAGTGGAGCTGTGTGTGTGTAACATAGAGAGACACAAGTGTAAGTAAGTTGGTAGTTGTGTGTGAGTAAACATAGAGGAGACACAATGTGTAGTCAGGTAGTTGTGTGTGTTTGTGTGTAACATAGAGAGACCACAATGTGTAGTTTAGTGTAGTTGTTGTGTGTAACATAGAGGAGACACAGTGGGGTCAGTGTAGCTGTGGGTGTGTAACTAGAGAGACACAATCGTGTAAGTCAAGTGTGTTGTGTGTGTTGTAAATAGAGAGGAAACGTGGTAGTCAGTCAGTGTAGTTGTGTGTGTTGTAAACGAGAGAGACACAAGGTTTAGTCAGTGTAGCCTCTTTCCCAGGTAAATTTCATTCAGAAAGTGACCGTTGGGATTTGACACATGACCTGAAACCACGCCAAAGTTCATTTTGGGGGAAAAAAAAAACCGCTCGTTCCCCATGTGCCCGGACGTCTGTTTGTACGGATTTTGTATCTCGGAAAACTGGTGGGGGGAGATACAGTCCGGAAAGGTAAAAAGAAAGTGTAGGAAGAAACAGGAGCGAATTGGGACGTCCAGCCAAATTAATGAAGATCAAAGGAGGCCCTAGGGCTGGTTTTGGGGGGGCCTTTCTTCTCGATATTGTTGCGGAATGGGAATGTACAGTAGATACAGTCTAAGACATAAGAGACACCAGTCTGTAGAGGTACAGTAGATACGGCTAGGAAGTACAGTAGATACAGTCTCTGGACGTACGTAGATACGGTCTATGAAGTACAGGAGATAACAGTCTAAGAAGTACAGTAGATGTTTACAGTTATGGACGTACAGTAGATACGTCTATGGAAGTCAGTGATTACAGTCTAGGGAAATACAGTAGAGATACAGGTTCTGGAAGGTTACAGTAGATGTCTATGGAAGTACAGTAGATACAGCGATAGAATACAGTAGATTACAGTCTATGGACGTACAGTAGATACGTTCTATGGAAGTACAGTAGATACAGGTCTATGGGACATACAGTAGATACAGTCTATAGACGACAGTCGAATACAGTCTATGGACATACAGTAGATACAGTCTATGGGAGTACAGTAATACAGTCTATAGAAGTACAGTAGTAGCTACAGTCTATGACATACAGTAGATACAGTCTATAGAAGTACAGTAGATACGTATAGGACGTACAGTAGATACAGTTATGGAGTACAGTAGACAGTATATAGAACATACAGTAGATACAGTCTAGGAAAGTACAGTAGAACAGTCTATGAATACAGTTAATCCAGTCTAGGGGACGTTACAGAGATAAAGCTATAGAAGACAGTAATTACAGGTCTATGGACGTACAGTAGATACAGTCTATGGAAGTACCAGTAGATTACAGTCTAAAGACCATAAGTAGATACAGTCAACATCGTACATAGTAAAATAAGTAACATTCGTAATGAGGTTGATAAAGAAACATTCGTCCATCAGTCCAACCTATTCACTTTTTTTTTTTTTTTTTTAAACCCTACCTAAAAGTTTGATCCAGAGGAAAGGCAAAAAACCCCAGCTAAAAAAGGGGGAGGAAAAATTCCTCATGACGCCAACGGCAAAATCGGGAAGTATCCCTGAGATCAACCAGATCTATATGCATTAATACCAGTAATTCTAAGATTTTAGTTTAGAAACTTATCCAGGCCTTTTTTTAAAGTTATTCAATTGAAAATTGCCATTACACCTCTGTGGAAGACAGTTCCACAGTTTCACCGTTCTCACTGTTAAGAACCTCTCCTAACTTGAAGATGAAAACTTCTTTCTTCAAACTAAAGGATGTCCACGGTCTCGGATATGACCTATAGTGAAACAATGCACCGAGAGTTCACTGTTGGGCCACTTAATAGATTTGTATAAGGGTATCATGTCCCCACGGCAACCGACCGCTCTCCAAGTAACAGCCCTGCCCTAACTTGTCTTACTCTGCTGCATATTCAAGCCCCTCCATTCCCCTTATTAATTTAGGTGCCCTGCTCTGAACTGCCCAATTTCCAAGATGTCCCTTTTGTATATGGGATTCCAAAATGAACCCGCATATTCAAATGTGGCCTACCAGTGCCTTGTAAAGAGGAGAAGAATATTTTTCTCTCGTGATTCCATCCCTCTTTATGACAAGGACAATATCTTGCTAGCTCTAGCTGTTGCTAACATGCATTGTTGCTACAGCTAAGTTGTTATTAAAGAACCCCCAAATCTTTCCATTTCAGATGCACGTAACACAGAGTTATTTATGGTGTAGGTGGCACGAGGGATTATTAAATCCAAATGAATCACCTTACATTACAACATTGAATCTAATCGGCCATTCGCTGCCCATTTTGATTAATCTATTATGTTGCTGAGCACTTGAACATCATTGGAAGTTTCAAAGCTTGCATAAGTTAGTGTCATCAGCACCACAGAGACCTTCTCTCAAGCCCCTTTTAAGTCATTTATAAACAGATTAAACAGAAGCGGCACCAGTACAGAACCTGAGGAATCCGCTTAGAACTTTAGCCCAATAGATGGAGCTCCATTAACCACCACTCTCTGTTTGCGCGCTCCAATAACCAGTTTCCTCATACCATGAAAACAAATGTTTTCTCAAGGCCAAAGTCCTCAGTTTAACAGTAGTCGCCTAGTTGGCCACAGTATTCACAAAGGCTTTTGCAAAATCCTAAATATACCACATCCACAGATGTGCTGAATCTAAACTTCTTACTCACTTCTCATAAAAAAAACCAAGTAAATTGGTCTGGCATGATCTATTTCTCAGAATCCAGCTGAATCTACTAATAAGATGATCTCTGAGGACAAAGTCAAGGATATGATCCCTTAAAAAGTTGCCATCACCTTCCCTACCACTGATGTTAGGCTTACAGGTTCCTATAGTACACAGGCTGCTGAACGATACATTTTTTGAATATGGTATTACATTGGCTTTTTCCAATCCAGCGGCAAATCCCAACAAAAGCAGAATCTGAAAAGATGAGCCACAGTGGTCTTGCTAGAACTGAAAATAAGCTCTTTTAAAATCCTAGATTGCATACATCTCTGAGTCCTGGGCTTTTATTATATTAACTTGTCTAATTGATTCCTACCCTATCCTCTGTATCACTGTGAAAAATCTTTTCATTTCATCCATGCACATGGTACAATACCTACTGTAAGGATTCTCAACAGTAAAAACCGATTGTAAAAAAAACGGTGTAGCAGATTAGCTTGTCCGGCATCCTCTACAACCACCTCAGCTCCATTATTTAGGTCCAACATTCTCAGTCCTCATTTTTTTACCAGTTATATACTTAAAAAACAATTCTGGGGTTGGGATTGCTTGTTCGGCAATCCGTGTTTCATTTTTATTTTAGCTAGTAATTGCTTTCTTGCCACTCTTTATTACAAACTTTGAAAGGCCCTGCCATAACAAGTTCCACTTGAAGACGTTCCATGCTTTACGTTCTACAGTAAAAAAACTGACAAACCCGTTCCCAACTCTACTTTATGTATCAAATACCAGTAACTTGTAACATTCCTTCGTTTGTAGAACTCATCGAGCTTTTAATTAAAACTGACAATGAACCAATGACCTAACAACGTGCACTGGAAGACAGTTCCATAGCTTTACGTTTCACAGTGACAAACCCTTTCCAACTCATACTTTAGGTATCAATACAGTCAATTGTAATCTCCATGTTTGTAGAAACTCATCCAGCTTTTTATTAACTGACCAAATGAACCTGACCATAACAACGTCCAATGGAAGGCAGTGCCATAGATTTACCGGTTCTCACAGTGACAAACCCTTTCCCACCTCTACTTTAGGATCAATCCAGTAACTTGTAACATTCCTTGTTTGCAGAAAACTCATCCAGCTTTTTATTAAACTGACAATGAACCTGGCATAACAACGTCCCACTGGAGACAGTTCCATAGTTACTGTTCTCACGTGACAAACCTTCCCAATCTACTTTATGTCTCAATACCGTAACTGTAACCTTCCTGTTGTAGAAGAAACCCATCCAGTTTTATTAAACTGACCAATTGAACCTGCCATAACAACTGTCCACTGGAAGACAGTTCCATAAGCTTTGACGTTCTCACAGTGACAAACCCTTCCCAAACTTACTTATGTAATCAATACAGTAATTGGAAACTTCCTGTTTTGTAGAAACTCATCCAGCTTTGTATTAAACTGACCAATGAACCTGCCATAACAACGTCACTGGAAGACGCTTCCATAGATTTACATTCTCACAGTGACAAAACCTTTCCCAACTCTTACTTATGTAATCAATCCCAAGTAACTTGTAAACATCCTTGTTTGTAGAAACCCATCCAGTTTATTAAACTGACCAATTGAACCGCTAACAAAGTCCACTGGAAGGACAGTTCCATAGCTTTACCGTCTCACAGTGACAAAACCCTTTCCCAACCTCTACTTTATGTATCAATCCAAGTAACGTTGTAACATTCCTGTTTTTGTAGGGAAACTCATCAGCTTTTTATTAAAAACGGAACAATGAACCGCCAAACAACGTCCACTGGAAGAAGTTCCATAGCTTTACCGTTCTCACAGTGAAAACCTTTCCCAACTCTACCTTGATGATCAATCCCAGTAATTGTAACCTCCTTGTTTGTAGAAATCATCCAGTTTTATTAAAATGACCAATGAACCGCCATAACAAACGTCCACTAGAAACAGTTCCAATAGCTTTAACGTTCCACAGTGAATGAAACACTTTTTCCCAACTCTACTTTTGTATCAATACCAGTAACTTGGAACATTCCTGGTTTGAGAAATCATCCAGCTTTTATTAAACTGACCAATGACTGCCATTAACAACGCTCCACTGGAAGAACAGTTCATAGCTTACCGTTCTCACGTGTGAAAACCTTCCCAACTCTACTTTATGTATCAATACCCAGTAACTTGTAACATCCTTGTTGTAGAAACTCATCAGCGTTTTATTAAACTGGACCAAGGAACCTGCCATAACAACGTCCACTGGAAGACAGTTCCATAGCTTCCGTTCTCACAGTGAAAACCGTTCCCAACTCTTACTTGATGTCTCAATACCAGTAGTAGGAACTCCTGTAACATTCCTGTTTGTTAGAAAAAACTTCATCAGCTTTGATTAAAAAGACCAATGAACCTGCCATAAGATCCACTGGAAGACAGTTTCCATAGCGTTAACCGTTCTCACAGTGACAAACCCTTTCCCAACTCTACTTTAGGGATCAATCCCAGCAAATTGTAACTTCCTTGTTGTAGAAAAAAACCCATCCAGCTTTTTATTAAACTGACCAATGGAAACCTGCCATAACAACGTCCACGGGAAGGACAGTTCCATAGCTTCCGTTCTCACAGTGACAAACCCTTTTCCCAACTCTACTTTATTATCAATACCAGTAACTTGTAACATTCCTTGTTTGTAGAAAACCATCCAGCTTTTTATTAAACTGACCAAGAACCTGCCATAACAACGTCCAATGGTAAGGCAGTTCATAGCTTTACCGTTCTCACAGTGACAAACCCTTTCCCAACTCTACTTTATGTGATCAATCCCAGGAACTTGGAACATTCCTTGTTGCAGAAGGACAGAAACTCATCCAGCTTTTTATTAAACTGACCATTGGAACCTGCCATAAAACGTCCACGGGAAGCAGTTCCATGCGTTACGTTCTACACAGTGACAAACTTTCCCAACTCTACTTTATGTATCAATACCACGTAACTGGTAAATTCCTGTTTGTAGGAAACCAATGCCAGCTTTTTATTAACCTGACCAATGAACCTTTGCAAACAACGTCCATGAGAAGACAGTTCCATAGCTTGACAGTTCTCACAGTGACAAAACCCTTTCCCACTCTACTTATGTATCAATTACAGACTTGTATACATTCCTGGTTTGTAGAAACTCATCCAGCTTTGTTATTAAATGACCAAGAACCTGCCATAACAACGGTGCCACTGGAAAGCCAGTTCCATAGCTTTACAGTTCTCAACAGTGACCAAACCTTTCCCAACTCTACTTTATTGTATCAATACCAGTAATTGAACATCCTTGTTGATAGAACTATCCGCTTTTTATACACTGACCAATGAACCTGCCATAACAACGTTCCACTGGAGACAGTTTCCAGAGGCTTTACCGTCTCACAGTGACAAAACCCTTTCCCAACTCACTTTATGTATCAATCAAGTAAACTTGTAAACATCCTTGTTGTTAGAAACTCATCATCTTTTTATTAAACGACCAATGAACGCCATAACAACGTTCACTGGAAGACAGTTCCATAGCTTTACCGTTCTCACAGTGAAAACCCTTTTCACACTAACTTTATGATTCAAATCCCAGTAAAACTGTAACATTCTTGTTTGTAAGAAACTCATCCAGCTTTTATTAAACTGACAAATGAAACCTGCCATAACAACGTCCACTGGAAGACAGTTCCATAGCTTTACCCGTTCTCACAGTGAAAACCCTTTCCCAAAACTCTACTTTATGTATCAATACCAGTAACTTGTAACATTCCTGTGGTAGAAGAAACTCATCCCAGCTTTTTAGTAAACTGGACCCAACTGAACCTGCCATAACCACCTTCCACTGGAAGGGACAGTTCCAGAGTTTACCGTTCTCACAGTGAAACCTTTCCCAACTCTTACTTAGGTATCAGATACAGTAACTTGTAACATTCCTTGTTTGTAGAACAAAAACTCTCCAGCTTTGATTTAACTGACCAATGAACCTGCCATAACAACGCCACTGGAAGACAGTTCCATGCTTCCCGTTCTCACAGTGACAAACCCTTTCCCAAACTCTACTTTATGTATCAAACCCAGTAACTTTGGACATTCATTGTTTGTAGAAAACTCA
Organism: Hymenochirus boettgeri; assembly: GCA_019447015.1. Lineage (NCBI taxonomy): Eukaryota > Metazoa > Chordata > Amphibia > Anura > Pipidae > Hymenochirus > Hymenochirus boettgeri. The sequence continues at coordinate 60,357 of JAACNH010000611.1, read as the reverse complement.
TCCAGCTTTTATTAAACTGACCAGAACCTGCCATAACACGTCATGGAAGACAGTTCCATAGCTTTACCGTTTCTCACAGTGACAAACCCTTCCCAACTCTACTTTAGTATCAATACCAGTAACTTGAACAGTCCTTGTTGTAGAACTATCCAGCGTTTATTAAACTGCCAATGAACCTCCATAACAACATCCACTGGAGGCAGTCCATAGATTTACTGTTCTCACAGTGATGAAAAACCTTTCCCAACTCTACTTTTTGTATCAATCCCAGTAAACTGTGCAACATTCCTGTTGTAGAAACTCATCCAGCTTTTTATTAAACTGACCAAGGAACTGCCATCACGTGTCCACTGGAAGACAGTTCCATCGCTACGTTCTCCACAGGACAAACCCTTTCCCACTCTACTTTAGTATCAAATCACAGTAAATTGTAACATTCCTTGGTTGTAGACAACTCATCCAGCTTTTTCTTAAAATGACCAAATGAAACGTGCCAAACGGTCCACTTGAAGACAGTTACCATAGCATTACGTTTTTCTCACAGTGACAAACCCTCCCAACTCTACTTATGTATCAATTCAGTAACTTGAAACATTCCTTGTTTGTAGAAATCCTCCAGCTTTATTAAACTGACACTGAACGCTGCCTAACGCTCCACTGGAAAGACAGTCCATAGCTTTACGTTCTCACAGTGACAAACCTTCCCAGACTCTACTTTCTGTATCAATACCAGTAACTTGTAACATTCCTTGTTTGTAGGAACCATCCAGCTTTTTATTAAACTGACCAATGAACCTGCCAGAACGTCCACTGGAAGACATTCCTAGCTTGACCGTTCCTCACAGTGACAAAACCTTTTCCCCAACTATACTTTATGGATCAATACCAGTAACTGTAACATTCCTTGTTTGTAGAAAAAAAATTCATCCAGCTTTTTATTAAAAATGACCAATGAACCTGCATACAACTCACTAGAAGACAGTTCCATAGCTTTAACGTTCTCACAGTGACAAACCCTTTCCCAACTCATACTTATGTATCCATACCAGTTAAATGTACATTCCTGTTTGTTAAAAAACTTATTCCAGCATTTTTATTAAAACTGGCCAATGAACCTAGCCATTAACAACGTCATGGAAGACAGTTCCATATCTTACCGTTCTCACAGGACAAACCCTTTTTTCCCAACTCTACTTATGTCTCAAAATACCAGTAACTTGTACATTCTTGTTGTAGAAAACTCATCAGCTTTTTATTTAAAAACTGACCAATGAACCTGCCAAACAACGTCTTCCACTGGAAAGACAGTGCCATAGCTTTTCCGTTAGCACAGTGACATCCCTTTCCCAACTCTACTTTATGTATCAAAATCCCAGTAACTTTGTAACATTCCTGTTTGTAGAAACTCATCCAAGGCTTTTTATATTAAAATGACAATGAACCTGCCATAACACGTCCCTGGAAAGGACAGTTTCCATAGGCTACGTTCTCACAGTGGACAAAACATTTCCCAAACTCTACTTTATGTATCATATACCAGTAACTTGTAACATTCCTTGTTGTAGAAAAATCATCCAGCTTTTATTAACTGACCCAATGAACCTGCCATTACAAAGTCCACTGGAAGACAGTTACCATAGCTTACCTTTCTCACAGTGAAAACCCCCCTTTCCCAACTAGTACTTTATGTTTCAATACAGTAAAACTTGTAAACATTCCTGGTTTGTAGGAAACCCATCCAGCTTTTATTAAAACTGAACCAATGAACGCCATAACAACGTCCACGGAAAGACAGTTCCATAGCTTTACCGTTCTCACCAGTGACAACCCCTTTCCCAACTCTACTTTATGTATCAATACAGTAACTTGTAACATTTCCTTGTTTGTAGAAACCTCCAGTTTTATTAAAAACTGACCAATGAACCTGCCAAACAAAGTACACTGGAAGACAGTCCATTAGCTTTACCGTTCTTCACAGTGACAAAACCCTTCCCAAACTCTACTTAGTATCAATCCAGTAAACTTGTAAAATTCCTTGTTGTAGATAGAACTCACAGCTTTTTATTTTAAACTGACCAAGAACCTGCCATACAACATCCAATGGAAGGGACAGTTCAATAGCTTTACCGGTCTCACAGTTGTAAAAACCTTTCAGAGCTTGCGGCCTAAACCTTTATCTTCAAGTTTAGGGATGTCACGTGCCTATGAAATGTTTTTTTTCTATTGGTGAACAAGGCCCAGATAGTTATTGTATGGCCCGTTGTTAATGTATTTATACACCAGTAATATATCCCACGCAAGCGCCTTTTCTCCAGCATTGGGAAGAAAATCCAAGTAAACTACATCTACGCTATACCAGAAGAGAGTCTAAATTCCTACTTACTTCCTCATTAAAAGCCAAGCAGTTAGTTGACCAAGATCTATTACTCTCAATCATGTGGGTACTACTTATATGGGGCGATTTACGATCGGTTAGTGTGAAGGCACAAAGTGATGTTCCAGAGGCTGTACGGGTAAGTAGTTAATGCAACTATAGTGGCGTTACTAACGTGCCCATGAGATTCACCCAGAGCCGCACAGCTCTGGGTAAATCCCGGTGGGGAGATTTGCTCATAGCATTGCGTATCTGGGTGAATCTCCCTGATAATGTCAGTCCTTGAAACATTCTCTAGAATATCCAAACATTTACTGTACACTAATAAATGCCATTTTATATAGAAATCCTTAGCAGTAAGGAGTCTGTTTACGTATACTAATGACCTAGTGTGTCAGGTGGTACGTGTGACATCAGAATGTGGGAGCGTCTTTACCCAGTGACGTGCTTAATGATGTCATAACGAGATGAAAGTTGCCAGTTTAAGAGGATGTGACTATTCCAGTGTTACAATACAGATGGGGTCGGACAGTCAGTCAATGACAGTTTAGATTAAAAGAGAACAATGTGCTTTTTTTTATATCTATTATTCTGGGAGTTTGGTTACTTTGCTCTTTACCTCCAGTTTTTGCAGTAGAAAAAGAAGCAGAATTATACATTGACCTTCACATCTCAACCTGTAGCTGGTCCCCCACTCTGGAATGTGCATTGTTTGCAACCGGGAGATTCATTCTACTTTCTAATAAAATGTCACAAGCTGGGACAATCTCCTGCACAATAGAGGCTATAAAATGGATCTGTCGTTTCTCCGACACCTGCAGTCTATAACTCTCCCTGACACTCTCTATCCGCATATTGTACCCACACAGCATCCTCAGATGTGCAATGTCTGAATGGCAGTTTGACCTTCACAGTGGTGCAAGGTTAAATCACTTATCCTCGTGTGATGCTGAAAAGGGAGACATCTATTCAATGCTACGCCCTGAAAAGCAGAGGTAGGAGCAAGTAGCAAGTCCTCTCCCATTGGGCTTTCATTTCACTTTAGAAATAGTGTCACTGAGTGTTTTCAGCTTCCTGCCCTGGACAGAGCCAGTGTAGTAACGGCTAATTTAATATTAACGCCATTCCTACAGTGGCGTACAGGACCGATGTAATACGAAAAACAATTTGTCTTACCTGAGCGGGATCCCACAATCCAGTAAGTCTCACAAGAAGCTTCAGAGCATTACAGGATCCCGGTCAGGTAAGACTTAACTTTTTAGCATTACATCGACGTCTTAGTGGACACTAGGGACTTTGTCTATTAAAAATAAAGATTTTATTATGCCGCAATGTCCATGTTATATTGTAAATAGCCTGATCAGCGTTATTGTTCGGTCTATTGAAAAAACTATTATTGGGCAAGGCAGAAATGTTTCCATTGACCCCCATCTTACATAACAAAAAAGCCAAAATCGAGTTGCAACAAACAGCCATTTTTGGGACGGATACTCACCTGTGTTTGTTTGGTGGGCTTCATTCATTGATCCGCCATGGCAAATGGACAAAGAGCGCTCATCCATAGGCATAAACACGGCTTTTATTGGTCAAAATTTATTTTGACTATAGTTACCCTTTAAGTATGGCTGTCACAAAAATGGAAGGCAATGTCAGTAGTTGTGTGTACCTGGGTCACATTGGGGGTTAAAAAAACAAACTTGTGTGTTTTTTTAACTTTAGTTACCCTTTAAGTATGGCTGCCACAGTAATGGATATGTAGATCAGTAGTTTGTGCACCTGTGTCGGGTTGGGGGGTTAAAAAAAACAAACTTTTTTGATGATTACTCAAAAAAAATTTTTTTTACTATAGTTACCCTTTAAATATGGCTGCCATGGAAATGGACAAGGGTAGGTCAGAGTCAGTAGGTGGGTGTACTTGGATCAGGTGGAGTTAAAAAAACAAACTCTTTTATTATTATGATTTATTATAGGGATTTATATATAGCGCTAACATCTTCCATAGCGCTTGACAATAATGGATACATTTCACATCAGGCCCTGCCCCGAAGAGCTTACAATCTAAGCACATGTATGACATATACAACCTATTCAGTATGTTCCTTATGAATTGTGGGAGTGCCCGGAGGGAGGAAACACATGCAAGCACGGGGAGAACATACAAACTCCTTCAGATGTCAAGGGTTGGAATTGAATCAAATCAGGAGCTTCAGCGCACGGCAAGGGGGAGCAGTTACTAACCACTGAGCCACTGTGCTGCACGATTATTTTATTATTGATCAAAATTTGTTTTTTTGACTTTAGTTACCCTTTACGCATGGCTGCCACAGTAATGGATAAGTAGATGAGATTTGTATGTACTGTGGGGTTAGGGGTCAAAAAAAAAACTCTGTGATAATGGTCAAAAATTAGTTTTTGACATTAGTTACCCTTTAAGTATGGCTCCACAGTTAAGGGATAAGTAGATCAGGAGGTGTGTGTAAACATTGTCTGCGAAGGAACCACAACCGGTTCCGAAACCGTTACAAAAAGATTTGATTCACTCAAGACTGGTTGTTGCCTCATAGCTACGCTGATCATTTGTATGCAGTTACTGTTGGGTTTACAGTGATGGAGCACCTGGGATTTTGCATTGTTATACTGTTGGTTTAGGTGTTGCAGGAGCCCTATCCATTGCATTGGTGTGTAGGTTGGGGGTTAAAAAAAAAAAAAAATTGTTGATGATAGTCAATTTTTTTTTTACTATAGTTACCTTTAAATATGACTGCCATGCAATGAAGGGTAGGCAGTATAAGTGTGTGTACCCGGTGGGAGGTGTGGGATGGTTTTTGCATGTATAAACCATGTAACTAACTTTATGATGATGATCAAAATTAGTTTTTGACTTTAGTTTACCCTTTAAATATGGGGCTTCCATCGGAATGGGAAAGGTAGATCAGTAGGTGGGTGTACCGGGTTCGGGTGACGGGGGTAGTCGTTTTGTTTTATAACCATAAAAAACTATCTTTATGAGAATAAAATCTAAATTAGTTTTTTTTTACTTTAGTTACCCTTTAAATATGGCTTCCATCGAAATGGAAAAGGTAGATCAGTAGGTGGGTGTCCTGGGTCTGGTTGAGGGGTATGTCGTTTGTGTTAAACCATAAAACTATCTTTTATTGAGATTAATAAAACTATAATAGTTTTTGGACTTTAGTTACCCTTTAAATATGGCTTTCCATGGGGATGGAAAGGTAGGCTCGTTAGGTGGGTGTACCTGGGTCTGTGGTGGGGGTTGGGGGTATCCACCATTTGATTTATGACCATGAAAAAAACTGTTTTGAATATCCACATTTGAGGATTGTACCATTACAAGTCTATGGGAAAAAATGTCGGAAATTCGCCGATAACGCCGTATTCGTACCGCTTCGCGGATTCCTTAGCTAGAAGAGAGGCCACACTTCTCCTATATGCCCTGCACGTCTGTTACCGAATTTCATGTCTCTAGCTCTCAAAAACTGTGGGAGGAGATTTCCGTCCAAAAAAGCAGACGAATCTAAAACGGAAGAAGAAGAGAAGAAAAGAAAGAAGAAAGAAAGATAGAAAGAGAAGAAGAAGAAGAAGAAAAAGAAGAAGAGAAGAAATAGAAAGAACAGGAATTTGTCTCTTCGAACAAAATTAACTAGATATGAAATCCCTGATTCCCTCTTTCTATTGGTTTATAAATAGGATTCTGACATTATAATAATCACCTTAACCCTTGGCAGGCCATGCACTCGGGTATAAATCCACCACATTCCCCGCCATGGCCCACTCTCTTGTATCCCAGGCCAATATGGGACCAGCTAACGCAGCAAGCAAAGTTGAAGGTGCCCGGAAGCTTTCCAGGGGTTTTGATGTAGTCCCATTTTCACATTGGGGAATATTAGAGAATTAAGAGAGAAATAACCTATTCAAATGTAATTTCTTATCCAACTTTTCATTAAAGAACAAAGTACTTACTTCCCCCGATCCCTATTCTACATGGCCAACGAAAGATTCCCTCGCTGGTATCTCCACCTTCCACACTACATCCAACCAGCGGCAAAACTGCCCGAACCCCCCTGTAGCTTTTGTGCCAGGCCCCTGACCCCCACCCATCTGATCCCAAGCAGAGTTGACATCAAACCCGGAAGCTGTACGTTACACCGTGGTCCATTGGTGTTCACCAAACAGTCTGATGAAAGGGGAAGTTAGACCAGATGATAGCGTGTACCCAGGGGGAGGACTTGTAACTACTTGTTACCCATCATCCCATGGCACCCACCAATAGACACTCTCTATATAAATATCAATTCTGTTTATTGGCACAAATACATGTATTGAATATTTATAGGATTCCTTTTTCCTCTCCCTTAGTTGTATCCTGTGTAGGGTTGACCCCAGAGTAGAATCCACCGACAATAAGTTATGATGGTGAATCTATATTGTACTATTGGAGTCACATGGTATAATGGAATCAGTGAGGTAATAAGGGGCAGACAGTTAAAGTTGAAATTGAATACTTGACCTTGAAAATGAAATTGAACCAAACTTCAATGTGGGCCTGGAGGTAAATTGGCCATTTGAAGTTATAAAAAACAGAAAAGAATCTAATGTGGACCAGGGCGCCACCTATGGCATTTCAAAAATTCGCCCGACATGTTCCTATCATCAAAACAACCTAAAGCATTCTAGACATTGCCGCGATATTGCTGAACAAATAAAACTGTCAGATGTCACAGAGTGATGTAATATGTGATGTCATAACTCTGGGTCTAAAACAACCATGTATCAACCATCTATCAACTATCAACCATCTATCAACTACAAAGCGTATATCAAACAATCGATCAACTAATCAACCTTCTATAAACCATCTAGGTGTCAAACGATCAACCCTGTCTCGAAACCCCCATAGAGCAACGATGCATACCTTCGATGCAAACCGGCGATCAAACAGCAACAGGCGAGCAAACCAGCAGCAACGACCAACCGGCGAGCAAACCAGGCGACAACGAGCAACCGGCGAGAACCAGCGAGCAAAGCCGGCGAGAAAACCAGCTGAGCAACGAGCAACGGCGAGAAAACATCGAGAACGAGGCAACCGGCGAGAAACCAGCGAGCAACGAGCAACCGGCTAGAAACCAGAGAGCAACGAGCAACCGGCGATCAACCGGGCGAGCAACGAGCAAAAAAGGGAGCAACCAGCGAGCAACGACCCAACCGGAGACAAACCAGCGAGCAACGAGCCACCGCGAGAACCAGCGTAGCAATAGAAACCGGCGAAGCAACCAGAGAGCAACGAGCAACAGGCGAGCAACAGCAACCGGGCGAGGGGACGAGCGAGCAACGAGCAACCGGCGCTAAACCAGCGCGCAACGGGCAACCGGCGGAGCAACCATGCGAGCAACGAGCAACCGGCGAGCAAACAGTAGAAACGAGCAACCGGCGAGCAACCAGAGAAGCAATCGAGAAAACCGGCGAGGGACGAGCGAGAAACGACAACCGGGAGAAACCAGCGAGTCAAGAGCAACCGGGGAGAAAACCAGCGGAGCAACGAGCACAGGCGAGCAAACCAGTGAGCAACGAGCAACCGGGCTAGCAACCGGGCGAGAAAAGAGCAACCGGATGCAAAACAATCGTGGCAACAGAGCAACCATGGATAAACCATCGAGCAACATTCAACCGGCTATAAACAGACTATAAACTATCAACTGTCTATCAACCAGATATCACACTGCAACCGGTGCATCAAACCGTTCTATCAACTATAAAACAGTCATCAACCATATATTCAACTATCAACTTTTCTATCAAACCGTCTATCAACGTCAACTTCTAACAACCACAATATACACAACTGTCAACCTTTCTATCAACAGATATCAAAAATTCAACCTTCTAGCAACTATCAACAGTCTATCAACGTCAACCTTTATCAACTATCAACCTTCTATTAACATCTACAACTATCAAACCTTCGATCCACACATGTCTATCAAATATCAACCCTTATAAACCATCTATCAACTATCAACATTTCTATCAACTGTCAACCTTCTATCAAACAATCTATAAAATGTCAAACCTTCTTATCAACCATCTATCAAATTTTCAGCCTTTCTCAACCATTCTATTCAATGTCAACCTTCTATCAACAATCTAACCTTCTATAACCATCTATCAACTGCCAACCTTCTATCAAAAAACATCTATCAACTTGTAAGCCTTCTATCAATCCTCTATCAACTCGTCAACCCTATCACATCTAACCTTTAGCAACAACCATCTATCAACTGTAAGCCTTCTATCAACCATCTATCAACTGTCAGCCTTCTATCAACCATCTATCAACTATCAACCTTCTTATCAACCCATCTAACCTTCTAATCAACCATCTATACAACTGTCAGCCTTCTATCAAACCATCATCAACTGTCAGCCTTCTATCAACCATGCTATCAAACCATTATTTGATGTCCCACGCCTCCTGAAGGTGTTGGTTTGATTGGGCGTTTCCCTCCAACTGCCAACCAACTTCAGTTAATGATCCTTCTTATAAATACATAGTAGGGAAACCAATCATATTCAATTATGGCCAATTGTTATTGTGACATGCTGTGGTGGCCGGCCTCCGGCCCGGAACAAGAAAAAGGGCACAAGAAAAAGGGCAAGAGCGGAAGGGATGAGGGGAGTGGTCCCGACTAGGGGGGGAGAAGAAGAAAACCAGCGAGCAACAGTGGAGCAACGAGCAACCCGGCGAGCAATCTAAGAGCAACAGGCGAGGAAACCAGCGAGGCAACATAGGCGAGGAACCAGCGATCAAGGAGGAACAACATTCATCAACCATCTATCAACGAATGGCAACCAGAGCAAACCGCGATAAACCCTCTCTCAACTATCAATATATTTATGTTATAACATTCGAGTCAACCATAATCCACTAACAGCCGTCAGCCATCAACTCCCAGTTCAATGAACAAGGCAATGTTCCCAGCCATTGACATGTTCCTGGATATTGGTCTCTCCGTTGGTTGATTTCTATCCGTGGTGGTAAACGTGCCCAGATATCGGTTTCTCGCAATAATCAGGGCGGGAGAATGTGTGACTTCATTGGGAGGATTTACGTAATCACACTATTGCTAGCACCCGCATTCGTCTGTAACGGAGACTGTGGCGGGGCCATAGAACGCAATAGAAATTGTAGGAAACAGGGGCCTTATCCCACAGAGTTAAAATCTAAATACACCCAGGGGGACTATCAGTATGGAATGCACGTAATCCTGTATCTCTTATACCAGTGGGGTATCGGTTCTGTGTGTGGCCACATTAATATATTTATATTGTATCAGATTACCAGCAATCTTCCTCCTCTCGCATCTCTGTCTTTTTACTGGTTAATCTTAAGCTGGACCCCCGGGCGGACAATCTACAAAACATTCCAATCAAATCCAGAAAACAAGGGAACAGGAAATAGAACACGAAGCACTGAGAGAGAAATGAAGACAAGTGTGATATTAAATTTATAAACACAAAACAGGGAAAAAGACACAAACACTGCATGGTATTCACATCTGTCTTACATCTGTACTATTTCACGATATAATGTACTGTAGGGTCTGGTACCCACGATCTCACTATATAATGTACTGTAAGGGTCAGTACCCCCACTGATCTACTATATAATGTAATGTAAGGTCGGTACCCACTGATCTTCACGTATTAAAGTACTGTAAGGGGCGGTTTTTTAAACAGGTACCCACTGATCTCATATATAATTACTGTAAGGGTCGGGTACCCAATGATCTACTATAAAATGTAATGAAGGGTCGTACCCACTGATCTTCACATATAATGTACTTGTAAGGGGGGGGGGGGGGGCCGGCGGTACCCACTGAATCTAACTATATAATGTACGTAAGGGCCGCGGTAACCACTGATCTCCCCTATATAATGTAAGGTAAGGGTCAGTACCCACTGGATCTCACGATATAATGTTACGGTAAGGGTCGGTACCCATGATCTCACTATATAATGTACGTAAGGGTCAGTACCCACTGATCTCACTATATATGTAATGTAGGGTCAGTACCCACGATATAACTATATAATGACGGTAAGGGTCAGGTAACCACTGATCTCATACTTTTAAATTATAAAGTAAGTAAGGGTCGGTAACCAACTGATCTCACTATATAATGTACTGTTAAAGGGCGGTACCCACTGATCTCACTATATAATTTACTGTAAGGGTCGGTACCCCACTGATCTCACTATATAATGTATGTAAGGGTCGGGTACACTGATTCCACTATATAATGTTACTGTAAGGCCGGTACAATGATATAATATATAATGTACTGTAAGGGCCGGGTCACCCAAGTGATCTCAATATAATTGTACTGTAAGGGGCGGGGTACCCCACTGATATCACTATATAATGTACTGTAAGGGGCCGGTCGGTACCCACTGATCTAACATATATAATGTACTGTAAGGGTCCGGTACACACTGGATCTCACTATATAATGTACTGTAAGGGTCATACCCACTGATCTCACTATATAATGTACTGTAAGGGTCGGTCGGGTAACCCACTGATCTCACTATATAATGATTACTGTTTATAGGGTCAGACCCACTGATCTACTATAATGTACTGTAAGGGTCAGTAACCACTGATCTCAACTATATAATTATTGTAAGGGTCGGTAACCACATGATCTCACTATATAAGAGTATGTAAGGGTCGGTACCCATGATCTCACTATATAATGTTGTACTGTAAGGGTCGGGTACCCACTGATCTCCATATATACATGTACTGTAAGGGTCGGTAACCCCCAATGATCTCACTAATATAATGTACTGTAAGGGCGGGTTACCATGGATCTCACTATTATAATGTACTGTAAGGGCCGGTACCCACTGATCTCAATATATAATGATTACTTGTAAGGGTCGGGTACCCACTGATCTCACTATATATGTACTGAAGGGTCGGTGGTACCCACTGAGCTCCCTATATAATGTACTTCTGTAAGGGTATGTACCAACGAGATCTCACACAAAATGTACTGTACGGGTCGGTACCACTGATCTCACTATATAAGTACTGTAAGGGCTCGAGTACCCACTGGAATCTCAACAATTATAGTAATCGGTTACCTACCCTTTGGTCGAAGGGTCGGTACCCATGATCTCACTAATATAATGTATGTGTTAGGGTCGTGGTCCACTGATCTCACTATATAATGTCTGTAAGGTCGGTACCCACTGGATCTCACTATATAGTACTGTAAGGGTTCGGTAGCCCACTGATTCACATATATAATGTACTGTTAAGGGTCGGTACCCACTGATCTCACTACTATAATTGTACTAGTAAAGGTCCGGGTACCCACGATCTCACTTATGATGTACTGTAAGGGCAGGGGTACCATGATCTCAACATAAAGTATCGTAAGGTCGGTACCCACTGAATCCTACTCTATAAATGTACTGTAAGGGTCGGTACCCACTATCTCACTATAATGTACTGTAAGGGGCGTAAAGTTCACGTTAATGATGTAAGGGGTAGGGTACCCACTGATATCACTATATAGAGTACTTGTAAGGTCGGTACCCAACTGATCTCACTATATAATGTACTGTTAAGGCGTAGGTACCCACTGATCTCACTATATAATGTACTGTAAGGGCTCGGTACCACACTGATCCGTCACTAGATAATGTATGAAGGTCGGGTCGGGACCCACTGATCTGCACATAATAATTGTACTGGAAGGGTCAGTACCCACTGATCTCACTATATAATGTGTACTGTAAGGGGTCAGGTACCACTGTCTCCCACTATATAATAGTACTGTAAGGGGTCGGGTACCCTGATCTCCTATATAATTGTATGTAAGGGTCAGTACCCACTGATCTCACTAATAAGGTAACGATGTAAGGTCGTACCCACATGATATCACGTACTTTATAAAAGTGTACTGTAAGGGTCGCGTACCCACTGATCTCACTATATATGTACTGTTAAGGGCAGTCAGTACCCACTTGACTCTACCTATATTACTGTTACTTTAAGGGTCGGTACCCCTGCGTCTCACTATATAATGTCATAAGGGTCAGTACCCACGGAACTCACTATATAATGTACTGTAAGGGTCGGTAATTCCCACTGTGATCTTCACATATAATGTACTAATGTACGGGGAGGTTACCCCTGATCTTCACTATAATCGAGTCGGCCATGACCATAAAGGATAGGGTCAGTACCACTGATCCTCACTATATAATGTACTGTAAGTGTCGGTACCCACATCACTGATTAAGTCGTAAGGGTCGGGTACCCACTGATTCACTATATAATGTACTGTAAGGGTCGGTACCCATGTCTCACTATATAATGTACTGTAAGGGTCAGACCCACTCGATCTCACTTATTATAATGTACTGTAGCGGTAACAGTCGTCACTTAACCACTGAGTCGTACCACTACCTATATAATGTACTGTAAGGTGTGGTTACCCAAGATCTCACTATATAATGTATGTTGTAAGGTCGGGTACCCACTGATTCACTATATAATGTACTGTAAGGGTTCAGTACCACGAACTCACTGATATAATGTTACTGTGAAGGGTGGTACCCAATTATCTCACTATATATTACTTGTAAGGGTCGGGGTACCACTGTCTCCTAAAAGTACTGTAAGGGTCGGTACCCACTGATCTCACTATATAATGTACTGTAAGGGTCAGTACCCACTGAACTCACTATATAATGTACTGTAAGGGTCGGTACCCACTGATCTCACTATATAATGTACTGTAAGCGTTTCTTTGTGGTCACTGGGAATTGTTTTTTCTGGTGGTTTTTTTAAGTGACTAGCACTTTAAATCCAACTTGAGAATAATATCAGGATAGTAAAGGGCTGCGTTTAACATTCTGATGAAAATTCCGCAGTGCGGACTATTTGAAATAATAATACGGTCATTTTACTGAGACGATAACTATGGGAGAGGCAATGTACAGGATCCAATCGGAGATCCAGTGTCCCTTTTACATCCTCCCTCTTTCCTCTGTTATCTGGGTCAGAAAGGTCATCGATAATAGATGGTAGAGATGTAAACATGTAACTTAGAAATAGACATTGGGGAGGCCGGACGCAACGCAATTCTGCCAACGGGTCACCATAACGCACAGTAACAGACTTATTACCTGTTTATGGCATATTGCTTTCCCTCAGAGATTCCAGATATCCACCAAATTCTGGATTCATCCTTTCTTCGGAGTACATCCAGAATGAATTTTAAGATCGTTGGGTAGCACATTATATAACACCGTTACCAAAGATATTTACGTGTGGCCATTGTGTATTTTGTACTTAGTGGGTGTCACCGGTTTATTTGATAGGATTTTTATTGAATATTGTGTTTAATTCTTTATTTCCTGATTTTATTACCTTCGATCCTATACATTTATATTTAATGGTTATAGTTGCACAACACCAAATATTTTTATTTGCATTTTTATGGGACATTCATTGTATGACACCATTACCAAATATACAAAGATATTTAGATGGGGGGGGGTGTATGTGGGTAGGACTCCAGTAAATACTTCATACAGGTAACATACCCCAGTTTTATAGCGTTCCAACAGGAAATGATTTCCCCACCCATTCATTACAACATATGAAACATACACTAGACAGGGTTTGATTCAAACCATCAAATCCCTTTACAGTTCATCTGTCCAGTTTGTTCCCTATGGAGAATCTGAATTCCTGTATCTCCCTAAGGACAATTCCAAGCAGAGATATAAATTATGTAGATAGAGGGACCCCTGCGTCTTAATCCACCAAACCTCTCGACATTCTAACCTGTGTTCCCCATCTGTCTATATGATATCGCTACATCTGATGACATCCCTTGCGTTCGTATCTCTGTCAGGTTGATGTATAAGACGAGCAAATTTCCTGTGGGTGCCTCACTTCTTATTTACATGTTAGAAGTTTCATTTCCTGTTAGGTTACAGTATGTGGCCCTAGGGCCCCGGTGCAGTAAAAGTTTACCATGGTTTCAGACCTAGCATCACAGATGAATTAGTATTTTAATACCTTTCTGCTCCGTTAAACTGACAGGCAAAATATCCTTTTTAGGCTCCCTGATAAAATCCACTTTCCTGGGGCTAAACTGAAAAACAGAATATTTATTCACATAGAAAATCAGGAGACATAATGACTTGTTTAACTGTGCGATGCCTGGAAACAAATAGTTATATTATGTATACAGCTCAACAAGGTGGGAACATTGTCTCCACGTCTAGGGAAAGGCCACATGGAAACATTGTCTCCACGTCTAGGGAAAGGCCACATGGAAACATTGTCTCCATGTCTAGGGAAAGGCCACATGGAAACATTGTCTCCATGTCTAGGGAAAGGCCACATGGAAACATTGTCTCCAGTTAGGGAAGGCCACATGGAAACATTGTCTCCGACGTCTATGGAAAGGCCACATGGAAACATGTCTCCACGTCTAGGAAGGCAAATGAAACATTGTCTCCATGTCTAGGGAAGGCCACATGGAAACATTGTCTCCATGTCTAGGGAAAGGCCCACATGGAAACATTGTCTCCACGTCTAGGAAAGGCCACATGGAAACCTTGTTCACAGTCTAGGGAAAGGCCCACATGAAACATTGTCTCCACGTCTAGGGAAAGGCCACATGGAAACATTGTCTCCACGTCTAGGGAAAGGCACATGGAAACATTGTCTCCATGTCTAGGGAAAGGCCACATGGAAACATTGTCTCAAGTCTATGAGGTGAAAGGCCACTAGGGAAATGGTCTCACTTGTCATAGAAGGCCACATGGAAACATTGTCTCCATGTCTAGGGAAAGGCCACATGGAAACATTGTCTCCACGTCTAGGGAAAGGCCACATGGAAACATTGTCTCCACGTCTAGGGAAAGGCCACATGGAAACATTGTCTCAATGTCTAGGGAAAGGCCACATGGAAACATTGTCTCCACGTCTAGGGAAAGGCACATGGAAACATGTCTCCATGTCTAGGGAAAGGCCACATGGAAACATTGTCTCCAGTCTAGGGAAAGGCCACATGGAAACATTGTCTCCAGTCTAGGGAAAGGCCACATGGAAAATTGTTCCACGTCTAGGGAAAGGCCACATGGATCATGTGCTCCATGTCTAGGGAAAGCCACATGGAAACATTGTCTCATGTCTAGGGAAAGGCCACATGGGAAAATGGTTCTCCACGTCTAGGAAAAGGCCCCATGGAAACTTGTCTCCATGTCTAGGGAAAGGCCACATGGAACATGGTCTCAATGTCTAGGGAAAGGCCATATGGAAACATTGTCTCCACGTCTAGGGAAAGGCCACATGGAAACATTGTCTCAATGTCTAGGGAAAGGCCACATGGAAACATTGTCTCCACGTTAGGAAAGGCCACATGGAAACATTGTCTCAATGTCTAGGGAAAGGCCACATGGAAACATTGTCTCCACGTCTAGGGAAAGGCCACATGGAAACATTGTCTCAATGTCTAGGGAAAGGCCACATGGAAAATTGTCTCCACCTCTAGGGAAAGGCCACATGGAAACATTATCTCAATGTCTAGGGAAAGGCCACATGGAAACATTGTCTCCACGTCTAGGGAAAGGCCACATGGAAACATTGTCTCAATGTCTAGGGAAAGGCCACATGGAAACAGATTATACAGTATGTATGTATATGTTTATTTATATAGCGCCACTTGGGGACACAGCGCTGTACATTATAACAATACAGATTATACAGTATGTATGTATATGTTTTATATAGCACCACTTGGGGACGCAGCGCTGTAATTATAACAATACAGATTATACAGTATGTATGTATATGTTTATTTATATAGCGCCACTGGGGACAACAGCGCTGTACATTATAACAATACAGTATATACAGTATGTATGTATATGTTTATTTATTAGCGCCACTTGGGGACACAGCGCTGTACATTATAACAATACAGATTATACAGTATGTATTTATATGTTTATATATAGCGCCACTTGGGGACACAGCGCGTACATATAACAATACAGATTATACAGTATGTATGTATATGTTTATTTATATAGCGCCACTTGGGTATACAGTGCTGTACATTATAACAATAAGAATTATACAGTAGTATGTATGTATTGTTTATTTAATAGCGCCACTTGGGGCACAGCGCTGTACATTATAACAATACAGATTATACATATGTATGTATATGTTTATTTATATAGCGCCACTTGGGGACACAGCGCTGTACATTATAACAATACAGATTATACAGTATGTATGTATATGTTTATTTATATAGCGCCACTTGGGGACACAGCGCTGTACATTATAACAATACAGATTATACAGTATGTGTGTATGTTTATTTATATAGCGCCACTTGGGTAACAGTGCTGTACATTATAACCAATACAGATTATACAGTAGTATGATATGTTTATTTATATATAGCCCACTTGGGGAACAGCGCTGTACATTATAACAATACAGATTATACAGTATGTATGTATATGTTTATTTATATAGCGCCACTTGGGGACACAGCGCTGTACATTATAACAATACAGATTATACAGTGTGTATGTATATGTTTATTTATATAGCACCACTTGGGTACAAGCGCTGTGCATTATAACAATACAGATTAACAGTATGTATGTATATGCTATTTATATAGCACCACTTGGTACACAGCGTGTAACTTATAACAAAACAGACATATACGGTATGTATGTATATGTTTATATAGTGACCATGTGTTACACAGCGCTGTACATTATAACAATACAGATTATACAGTATGTATGTATATGTTTATTTATATAGCGCCACTGGTACACAGCGCTGTACATTAAACAATACAGATTATACAGTATGTATGTATATGTTTATTATTATAGGCCACTTGGGTACACAGCGCTGTACATTATAACAATACAGATATACAGATGTATGTATATGTTTATTTATATAGTGCCACTTGGGTACACAGCGCTGTACATTATAACAATACAGATTATACAGTATGTATGTATATGTTTATTTAATAGCGCACTTGGGGACCAGCGCTGTACTTATAACAATACAGATTATACAGTATGTAGTATAGTTATTTATATAGCGCCACTTGGGACACAGCGCTGTACATTATAACAATACAGATTATACAGTATGTATATGTTATTTTATAAAGCGCCACTTGGGCACATCGCTGTACATTATAACAATACAGATTATACAGTATGTATGTATATGTTTATTTATTATAGCGCCACTTGGGTACACAGCGCTGTACATTATAACAATACAGATTATACAGTATGTATGTATATGTTTATTTATATAGTGCCACTTGGATACACAGCGCTGTACATTATAACAATACAGATTATACAGTATGTATGTATATGTTTATTTATATAGCGCCACTTGGATACACAGCGCTGTACATTATAACAATACAGATTATACAGACAAGGGGATAAACCATGATACAGATAGATAAAAATGAAATTAAGTTAAATACAATATTATACATCGGTTAGGAATACATATATATACATTATGTATAAACGGATTATTTCTCCCAGAGAGATAGTGTAGAGGGAGAACAGCGAGGGTCCTAAAAACGAGGCCTGAGGGACCCCCACACTAAGCGGAACAGGCGAGGAAGTCTTATTAGCAGACAGAGACATATCTGTTAGAGAGATCAGACACCCACACCGCACCTTGATTTCGGATTTTACGTTTTTGCAGCAGCGAAGGGCGGGTTGAATGACCTGGAAGCGTCTCCTACGACTGTGTCTGACGTAATGTAAACTTACACGTGTGATGTTTTTCTAAATCCAGATGCAGGAGGTCGGGGATGAAATATCTGACCTGTTATAATAAAGGTTCCTACAGTCGGCACGGGGCTTATTACGATTGGACAGTGGGGCTCTAATTGGGGGCTTTTCCCATTGTGTGACACTGGTTGAATTGCTGATACTGTACATCATAGAGACTGGTGTAAACTTGAATTAGTAGAGGATGCTGGGAACTAAAGTCATTTACTGTCTGTCCCCTGTAATTTAATCATATAGGATGGGCTGACAGGTGCAAACATGACATCTACATAGAACGAATCAGACGTTGGCTTATTACGGGGTTAGTTACCGCAGTTAGATCAAACCTGATTGGTTATTGCAGATTAATACAACGTCTATATCAGAAAAGAGCTTTTTTCCCCTTATTTGACCTCAACCCATCCAGACCCCCGAGGGAACATTAAGACCCCCACATTGCGCCATTATTGAAAGGCAGTGCAGTGAGGTTCTGGTGAGATGGGGATATTTATTAGACGCGATGTTGGCGCGCAGCCAAGTGTTTACCGTGTGGCCATAATAAATAAAAGACCCATAGTTAACCCTGCGCTGTCTGGAGCTTTACTGCACAGAGAAGCCATAAATCTGTCACTTTGCGGGAGACGACAGTAACTCATCCTGGATAATGTATTAAATGGGGACAGACCAAGGGGCTTATTTATAAACCAGCGAAATGGCGCGAAAACGTTTCGCTTTCAGTTACCGCAAGGTTTTTCGCTAAAAAAACCTGTTAACGGGATTTATAAAGGTGACGTTAACGAGTCGTGAAATCTTTATCGTGACATATCGTTAAAATTCTTTTCGCCATACATCACAACTGTAATTTGAGCGAAAAGGGAGCGAAAAGACATAACGCGGTTTATAAAAATCGAAAAGTGTGTTATCGCCTTCAATGGAGCGAATTATTAGCGCGAACTTGGCGGAAAGACATCTTTTTACCGTGTGTGTTGGATTCACTCGTTCTATTTAATGCACAAATAACTTCCAATCAAGACACCAAACTCCCATCGCTACTATTATTACGTATTTATGGTTTATAATGATTCGCCACATTTCGCACATATTTCCGGTGAACTTTTGGTGACATTTCGTATCATTTTTAGGTTGGACTTTAAATAGGATCTGATCTTCTTTTCATGTGAAACCTTCGACTTTGCGAGATTTAGTGGTCGAAATGTTGGCTCAATTTCGACTTTACATTGCAGCGGGAATTCTTAGCATTTGTGGTGTGTGCGTATGCTCTGCAGTCGTGTACTGGGACCTCATTGCGGCCGTTCGCCTTCCTAATGCGCGTTCGCCTTTCCATGGTGAAAAAGTACTTATGTCACATTTGTGTATGTGAAGAGTGTTGTCTTTATAGGGCGTTTACTCGCTCATTGGTTTGCTTTCCGTGCCTGAAAGTCGCGCTAATAGCGCATCACTAATGCGGGAAAAAAAGGCGATTTTCGCTTGTTCGGTGGTCTGTATTCGGTGGTCCATGTTCAGTGGTCCGTGTTCGGTGGTCCGTGTTTTTTTCTCGATCCATGAAACTGTAATATTTTCCTTGTAGATATTAACGTTCGCTTGCAACGCTAGAGAGATTTCTATTTATTGGAACAGATTGAAATGAAATGAATTAAATGAATAAAATGTTTTTCAATTATTTGTAAATGTGCGGTGGACATTTGTTTGGTCACGATTGTGTTATCGTGGCGTTTTCGTGTTTCTAATGTTTTTCGCGATGCAGCCATCTTGTAGACGCGTTAAGGTTTCGCTGCGATACTTTTCGCTCTATCGCGCCTGTTTGCGTTTTTCAGAGGCAAAGTCGTTTTTTCCCACTTTTTATAAATACCGCAAAAAGAAGTCCCATAAAGCATTGTTTTCGCTGCGATATTCGCCGTTATTAACTGCAGACTTTTATAAATATGCCCCCAAGTCTGGCTCATTAACGGGGAACATTCAGAGACTTCTTGGTAAAGTTTGACCTTCTTCAGCCGCTGTACAAGAGACACTTTCAGGGAGATTCAACAAAAGTTCTCATCGTTTAAAATGGTGCTAATTTCGCCCCAACCAATCAGAACTTATGTAAGATTTGAAAGCTAACATCTGATTGGTTGGGGCAAAATTAGCACCATTTTAAACAATAAGAACTTTTATTGAATAACCCCCTTTGTTTGAAAGACTCTGACAAGCCTATTTGTGTTGTTGGGTTGTATTAAAGGGGAAATAAACATAAATACTCACTTTTGGGGGAATTTTATTTCCCTTGTTGCCTTCCTGAAATACACCAATCCCTGTCATTTCTAATAATAAACACGTCTGGATAGTTTGCAGAAAGGTCTATGTATATTATATGTATTTATCGCCCACCTATAGCACACCTCTTCTCCAATAGGAACAATCCCACCTCACTGTCTATCTTCTCTTTGCTCCTCCATTCCCTTTATTAATTTAGTTCCCATTCTCTGTCTCATTTCCAGTTTCCCGGATTCCAAATTTGTTTTTCTGAATAGTAAATTCCTTCCATGTTCCATATTGAATTGTATCCTGGATCTTTAATAGTCAATCAAGACCCTTTATAACGACACCAGCCAACGTCCCGACATCCCAATGTCCATTAAACTGTAGAACATTTGGAACAATATGTTCTTATCTCCATTATCTATAGAGATATTCATTGTGTAATGAAATATGACGAGAGGCTATTCCACGCCCCATTAAAGGGACATTACTCTGATCTGGAATTGTAAAAAAACGACAATTAAAAAAAACAAGCATTTATTGCAGGGTAACACAAGGGAACAGAAATGTCAAAGAGAATCAGAATTTGGTGAGTATCTTAGTAGAGCTAAGAAAGTGTTCCACAGTTGTCCAGGAAAGGAAAGGACTGCGCAGAATATTAACAGCACAAACTGTGTTGTCTATAAGAAAATCAACACTAGTAAAATAGCAACCTATCAAATTCAACACAATGAGAAGGTATCAAACTGGAAAATAGTGTAAAAGGGCTGGTATACAAGAAAGTATTTATTCAACCTATACTACTGTGTTACTGTGTAACTGTTATACGGACATTATGGGTAGGGTATAAAGGTTGGACTAGATGGACGTATGTCTTTATCTAACCTCCAATACTATGTTATTATGTAACTGTTATACAGACTATGGGAGGGTATAACGGTTGGACTAGATGGACGTATGTCTTTTACAACCTCCATTACTATGTTACTATGTAACTGTTATCAGACATTAGGGTAGGGTATAAGGTTGCTGGATGGATGTATACGTCTTTATACAACCTCCAATACTATGTTCTATGTAACTGTTATACAGACATTATGGGTAGGGTATAAAGGTTGGACTAGATGGACGTATGTCTTTATACAACCTCCATACTGTTACTATGTAACTGTTTAAACAGACATTATGGGTAGGGTATAAAGGTTGGACTAGAATGGACGTATGTCTTTAATACAACCTCCAATACTATGTTACTATGTAACGTTATCAGACATTATGGTAGGGTATAAAGGTTGGACTAGATGGACGTATTCTTTATACACCTCCATACTATGTTACTAATGTAACTGTTATACAGACATTATGGGTAGGGTATAAAGGTTGGACTAGATGGACGTATGTCTTTATACCACTCCAATACTATGTTACTGTGTAACTGTTATACAGACATTATGGGTAGGTATAAAGGTTGGACTAGAGGACGTATGTCCTTTATACCACCTCCAATACTATGTTTACTATGTAACTGTTTACAGACATTATGGTGTAGGGTATAAAGGTTGGACTAGATGGACGTAGTCTTTATTCAACCTCCAGTACTATGTTACTATTTAACTGTTATACAGACATTATGGGTAGGTATAAAGGTTGGACTAGACGGACGTATGTCCTTTATACAACCTCCAATACTAGTACTATGTAACTGTTATACAGACATTATGTATAGGGTATAAGGGTTGGACTAGATGCACGTATGTCTTTATACAACCTCCAATACTATGTTACTATTTAACTGTTATAACAGACATTAATGGTAGGTATAAGGTTGGACTGGATGGAGTATGTCTTTTATACAACCTCCAATACTATGTTATTATGTACTGTTATATAACATTATGGGTAGGGTATAAAGGTTTGGACTAGATGGACGTAATTTCTTTATACAACCTCCAATACTATGTTACTATGTACTGTTATACAGACACTTATGGGTATGGGTATAAAGGTCGGACTAGATGGACTATGTCTTTATACAACCTCCAATACTACTGTTACCATTACTGTTTATACACGACCTTATGGGTAGGGTATAAAGGTTGGACTAGATGGACGTATGTCTTTATACACCCTCCAATACTGTGTTACTATGTTAGTTATACCGACATTATGGGTAGGGTATAAAGGTGGACCTAATGCCGTATGTCTTTATACACCTCCAACTACTGTTACTATTTACCTGTTATACCAGACTTATGGGTAGGGTATAAAGGTCGGACTAGATGGAGTATGTCTTTATACACCTCCAATACTAGTTTACTATGTAACTGTTGTACGACTTATGGGTAGGATATAAAGGTTGGACTAATGGACGTATGTCTTTATACACACCTCCAATACTATTTACTATGTAACTGTTATACAGACATTATGGGTAGGGTATAAAGGTGGACTAGAAGGACGTATGTCTTTACAACCTCCAATACTATGTTACTATGAACTGTTTATACGACATTATGGGTAGGGTATAAAGGTTGGACTAGATGGACGTATATCTTTATACAACCTCCAATACTATGTTACTATATAACTGTTATAACGACATTATGGGTAGGGTAAAAAGGTTGGACTAGATGGACGTATGTCTTTATACAACCTCCAATACTATGTTCTATGTAACTGTTATACAACATTATGGGTAGGATATAAAGGTTGACGAGATGGACGTCATGTCTTTATACAACCTCCAATACTATGTTACTATGTACACTGTTATAAGACATTATGGTAGGAAGTAAAGGTTGACTAGATGGACTTATGTCTATATACAACCTCCAATACTATGTTACCTATGTAACTGTTATACTACAATTTAGGGTAGGGTATAAAGGTCGGACTAGATGGACGTATGTTTTATACAACCCCAATACTATGTTACACTATGTAACTGTTTATACAGACCTTATGGTAGGGTATAAAGGTTGGACTAGATGGACTATGTCTTATACACCTCCATACTAGTGTTACTATGTAACTGTTTAGACAGCTATTTGTGGTAGGGTATAAAGGTTGGACTAGATGCACGTATGTCTTTATACAACCTCCCAATACTATGTTACTATTTACTGTTATACAACATTATGGTAGGTAAAGGTTGGACGAGGACGTATGTCTTTATACAACCTCCAATACTATGTTATTATGTAAACTGTTTATAGACATTATGGGTAGGTAAGAAGGTTGGACTGATGAGCGTATGTCTTTATACAACCTCCAATACTATTGTATATGTACTGTTTATAACAGACATTATGGGTAGGTATAACAGGTCGGACTAGATGGACGTATGTCTTTATACAACCTCCAATACTATGTTACCATGTAACTGTTATACAGACATTATGGGTAGGGTATAAGGTTGGACTAGATGGACGTATGTCTTTATACAACCTCCAATACTGTGTTACTATGTTACTGTTTATACAGACATTATGGGTGGGTATAAAGGTTGGACTAGATGCACGTATGTCTTTATACAACCTCCAATACTATGTTTACTATTTAACTGTTATACAGACATTATGGGTAGGTATAAAGGTCGGACTAGATGGACGTATGTCTTTATACAACCTCCAATACTATGTTACTAGTACTGTTTTAACAGACATTATGGTAGATATAAGGTTGTGACTAGATGGACGTAGTCTTATACAACCTCCAACTATGTTACTATGTAACTGTTATACAGACATTATGGGTAGGTATAAAGGTTGGACTAGAAGGACGTATTCTTTTATACAACCTCCAATACTATGTTACTATGTAACTGTTATACGGACTTATGGGGTAGGGTATAAAGGTTGGACTAGATGGACGTATGCTTTATACAACCTCCAATACTATGTTTACTATATAACTGTTTACGAACATTATGGGTAGGGTATAAAGGTTGGACTAGATGGACGTATGTCTTTATACAACCTCCAATACTATGTTACTATGACTGTTATACAGACATTATGGGTAGGTATAAAGGTTTGAACTAGATGGACGTAATGTCTTTATACAACCTCCAATACTATGTTACATGTACCTGTTATACAGACTTATGGGTGGGTATAAAGGTTGGACTAGAATGGACGTATGTCTTATATACAACCTCCATACTATGTTACTATGTAACTGTTATACGACATTATGGGTAGGGTATAAAGGTCGGACTAGATGGACGTATGTTTTTATACAACCTCCAATCTATGTTATATATGTAACTGTTATACAGACATTATGGGTAGGGTAAAGTTGGACTAGATGGACGTATGTCTTTATACAACCTCCAATACTATGTTACTATGTAACTGTTAGACAGATATTATGGTAAGGGTATAAAGGTTGACTAGATGGACGTATGTCTTTATACACCTCCAATACTATGTTACTATGTAACTGTTAGACGATTTATGGGTAGGGTATAAAGGTTGGACTAGATGGACGTATGTCTTATAACAACCTCCAATACTATGTTACTTTAACTGTTATACAGACATTATGGGTAGGGTATAAAGGTTGGACTAGATTGACGTATGTCTTTATACAACCTCCATACATGTTATATGTAACTGTTATACAGACATTATGGTAGGGTATAAGGTCGGACCTAGATGGACGTAGTCTTTGTTTTTATACAACCTCCAGATCCTGTGTTACTATGAAACTGTTATACAACATTATTGGTAGGGTATAAGGTCTGGACTAGATGGACTATGTCTTTATACACCTCCAATACATCTATGTTTACTATGTAACTGTTATACAGACATAATGGGGTAGGGTATAAAGGTTGGACTATATGGTCGTATGTCTTTATACAACCTCCATACTATGTTAGTATGTACTGTTATACAGACATTATGGGTAGGGTATAAAGGTTGGACTGACGGACGTATGTCTTTATACAACCTCCGATACTATGTTACTATAACTGTTATACAGACATTATGGGTAGGGTATAAGGTTTGACTAGATGGACGTATGTCTTTATCAACCTCCAATACTATGTTACATGTAACTGTTATACAGACATTATCGTAGGGTAAAAGTTTGACTAGATGGCGTGTGTCTTTATTACAACCTCCAATACTATGTTACTATGTAACTGTTATACAGAATTATGGGTAGGGTATAAGTTGGACTAGATGGACGTATGTCTTTTATACAACCTCCAATACTATTTACTATGTAACTGTTATATCAGACATTATCGGTAGGGTATAAAGGTTGGACTAGATGGACGTGTGTCTTATACAACCTCCAATACTATGTTATATGTAACTGTTTACAGACATTATGGGTAGGGTATAAAGGTTGGACTAGATGGACGTATGTCTTTATACAACCTCCAATACTATTTTTACTATGTACTGTTTAACAGACATATGGGTAGGGTATAAATGTTGGACTAGAACGGACGGAATGTCTTTATACAACCTCCAATACTAATGTTACTATTAACTGTTATACAGACATTATGGTAGGGTATAAAGGTTGGACTAGATGGACGTATGTCTTTATACAACCTCCAATACTATGTTACTATGTAACTGTTATACAGACATTATGGGTAGGGTATAAATGTTGGACTAGACGGACGGATTTCTTTATCACAACCTCCATACTATGTTAATTAACTGTTATACAGACATATGGTAGGGTATAAAGTTGGGACTAGATTGACGTATGTCTTTATATAACCTCCAATACTTAGTTACTATGTAACTGTTATACAGACATTATGGGTAGGGTATAAAGTCCGGACTAGATGGACTATGTCCTTTAACAACCTCCAATATTTTGTTTACTATGTAACTGTTATCAGACATTATGGGTAGGGGATAAAGGTTGGACTAGATAGACATATGTCTTTATACAACCTCCAATACTATGTTACTATGTAACTTGTTATACAGACATTATGGGTAGGTATAAAGGTTTGGCTAGATGGACGTAATGTCCTTTATACAACCTCCAATACTATGTTACTATGTAACTGTTATTAGACCATTTGGGTAGGGTATAAAGTTGGACTAGATGGACGTATGTCTTTATACACCTCCAACCTATGTACTGTTATGACAGACTTATGGTAGGGTAAAAGGTCGACTAGATGGACGTATGTCTTATACAACCTCCAATACTATGTTACTATGTACTGTTATACGACATTATGGGTAGGGTATAAAGGTTGGACTAGATGGACTATGTCCTTTATACAACCTCCAATACTATGTTACTATGTAACTGTTATGCAAGACATTTGGGTAGGTATAAATGTTGGACTAGATGGACGTATGTCTTATACACCATCCAATACTATGTTACTATGTAACTGTTATACAGACATATGGGTAGGGTATAAAGGTTGGACTAGATGGACGTATGTCTTTATACAACCTCCACATACTATTTACTACTATGTAAACTGTTATACAGACATTATGGTAGGGTATAAAGGTTGGACTAGATGGACGTATGTCTTTATCAACATCCAATACTATGTTACTATGTACTGTTATACAGACATTGTTGGTAGGGTATAAAGGTCAGACTAGATGACGTATGTCTTTATACACCTCCAATACTATTACTATGTAACTGTTATACAGACATTATGGGTAGGGTTAAAGGTTGGACTAGATGGCGTATGTCTTTATACAACATCCAATACTATGTTACTATGTACTGTTATACAGACATTGTGGGTAGGTATACAGGTTGGACTAGATGGACATGTCTTTATACAACATCCAATACTATGTTACTATGTAACTGTTTATACAGACATTATGGGTAGGGTATAAAGGTCGGACTAGATGGACGTATGTCTTTATACAACCTCCAATACTATGTTACTTACATGTACTGTTATAACAGACATTATGGGTAGGGTATAAAGGTTGGACTAGAGTGACGTATGTCTTTATACAACATCCAATACTAAATGTTACTATGTAACTGTTATACAGACATTGTGGGTAGGGTATAAAGGTTGGACTAGATGGACGTATGTCTTTTACAACCTCCAATACTATGTTACTATGTAACTGTTATACAGACTTATGGGTAGGGTATAAGGTTGGACTAGATGTACGTATGTCTTTATACACCTCCAATACTATGTTACTATGTAACTGTTATACAAGACATTACGGGTAGATATAAGGTTGGACTATGATGGACGATGTCTTTATACAACCTCCAATACTATGTTACTATGTAACTGTTACACAGACATTATGGGTAGGGTATAAAGGTTTGACTAATGGACGTATGTCTTTATACAACCTCCATACTATGTTACTATGTAACTGTTATACGACATTATGGGTAGGGTATAAAGTTGGACTAGATGGACGTATGTCTTTATACAACCTCCAATACTATGTTACTATGTGAACTGTTATACAGACATTTGGGTAGGGTAAAAAGGTTGGACGTAGATGGACGTATGTCTTTATACCAACCTCCAATACTATGTTACTTTTAACTGTTATACAGACATTATGGGTAGGGTATAAGGTCTGACTGACGGACGTATGTCTATACACCCTCCAATACTATTTCTATGTAACTGTTATAACAGACATTATGGTAGGGTATAAAGGTTGGACTATGGACGTAGTCTTTATACAACCTCCAATACTATGTTACTATGTACTGTTTATACAGACATTAGGGTAGGGTATAAAGGTTGGACTAGACGGTACGTATGTCTTTATACAACCTCCATCCTATGTTACTATGTAACTTTATACAGACGTTATGGGTAGGGATAAAGGTTGACTAGATGGACGTATGTCTTTATACAACCTCCAATACTATGTTACTGTGTAACTGTTATACAGACATTATGGGTTAGGGTATAAGGTTGGACTAGATGACTATGTCTTTATACCCTCCATACTATGTTACATTACTGTTTACAGATCTTGGTAGGGTTAAGGTTGGACTAGATGGACGTATGTCCTTTATACAACCTCCATACTATGTTACTATTTAACTGTTATCGACATTATGATAGGGTTAAAGTTGGACTGATGGACGTATGTCTTTATACAACCTCCATCTAGTTACTATGTATTTATACACATTATGGGTGGGTATAAAGGTTGGACTAATGGATATGTCTTTATACAACCTCATACTATGTTACTATGTACTGTTATACAGACATTATGGGTAGGGTTAAAGGTTGGACTAGATGACGTTGTATTTTATACAACCTCCAATACTGTTACTATTTAACTTTTATACAGACTTATGGGTAGGGTATAAAGTTGGACTAACGACGTATGTCTTTAATACAATCCCCCAACCTATGTTACATGTAACTGTTTACAGACATTATGGGTAGGGTATAAAGGTTGGACTAGAGGGACGTATGTCTTTATACAACCTCCAATACTATGTTACTATGTAACTGAACCACACTTTTGGGCTGTTGGTTACTTTCGTCACAATCAACAGTGATTCTTCCGGGACAATAATTGTTCATGTTTTTTCCCTTTAATTTCTTGTCTGCAGGGTTGGATCGGTAAATGTCTGTGTGTATGGTAAAGGGATTAGAAATCCATTCCCAACATTGTGCTAATTCCTCTCACTCAATTTACAGTTCAACCTCGGTCCATAAATATTTATATGATGTGTTTTCATAAACACTTTAGCCAGTTTATTGTTATGGGAGATAATAAATCCCCTGTACACAACCGTCTACACACGTTTATCCCCATTAATTCCTGCCTGTTGTAGGCTGGATTAGAGTCCATATCTAAATAGCGTCCTACTCGCAATGCACCATCTCTATAGTAGGTTCGTCTTTCTCCATTGGGATCGTATTCTACATTCCAACTAACGTAACACACACCAGGAGGCGCCATGTACACCGGTACATACATAGTACAATACACAGGAGGCGCCATGTACATGGTACCGTACATAGTAACAATACACAGGAGGCGCCATGTACACGGTACAATACATAGTAACAATACACAGGAGGCGCCATGTACATGGTACCGTACATAGTAACAATACACAGGAGGCGCCATGTACCAGTACGTACATAGTAAACAATACACAAGGAGGCGCCCATGTACACGGTACTGTACATAGTAACAATACACAGGAGGCGCATGTACACGGTACGTACATAGTACACAATACACAGGAGGCCCATGTCACACGGTACTGTACATAGTAACAATACACAGAGGCGCCATGTACACGGTACGTACATAGTACAATACACAGGCGGCCATGTCCACGGTACGTACATAGTAACAATACACAGGAGCGCCATGTACACGGTACCGTACATAGTAACAATACACAGGAGGCGCCATGTACAGGTACCACATAGTACAATACACAGGAGGCGCCATGTACACGGTACCGTACTTAACAATACACAGGAGGCGCCATGTACAGTACTACATAGTAACAAACACAGGAGGCCCATGTACACGGTCATACATAGTAACAATACACAGGAGGCCATGTACACGGTACATACATAGTAACAATACACAAGGCCCATGTACAGGTACCGTACATAGTAACAATACACAGGAGGCGCCATGTACACGGTACCGGTACATAGTAACAATACCGGAGGCGCCATGTACACGGTACTGTACATAGTAACAATACAAGGCGCCATGTCACGTACCATAATAGTAACAATACACAGGCGCCCATGTACCATGTACAGTTACATATTAACAATACACAGGAGGCCCATGTACAGGTACCGTACATGTAACAAAAACAGGAGGCGCCATGTACAGGTACTGTACATAGAACAATAACAGGAGCGCCATGTACACGGTACCTACATAGTAACAATACACAGGAGGCGCCATGTACAGGTACTGTACATAGTAACAATACACAGGAGGCTGCCATGTCAGGTACTGTACATAGTAACAATACACAGGAGCGCCCCATGTACGGTACCGTACATAGTAACAATACACCAGGAGCCCATGTACACGGTACCATACAGAGTAACAATACACAGGAGGCGCCATGTACACGGTACCATACATAGTAACAATAAAAAGGAGGCGCCATGTACACGGTACTGTACATAGTAACAATACACAGGTGGCGCCATGTACACGGTACGTACATAGTAACAATACACAGGAGGCGCCATGTACACGGTACCGTACATAGTAACATACACAAAGGAGGCGCCATGTACACGGTACTGTACATAGTAACAATACACAGGAGGCGCCATGTACACGGTACCGTACAAAGTAACAATACACAGGAGGCGCCTTGTACACGATACTGTACATAGTAACAATACACAGGAGGCGCCATGTACACGGTACTGTACATAGTAACAATACACAGGAGGCGCCATGTACACGGTACCGTACAAAGTAACAATACACAGGAGGCATCATGTACACGGTACTGTACATAGTAACAATACACGAGGCATCATGTACACGGTACTGTACATAGTAACAATACACAGGAGGCGCCATGTACACGGTACTGTACATAGTAACAATACACAGGAGTGCACATGTACACGGTACTGTACATGTAACAATACACAGGAGGCGCCATGTACAACGGTACCGTACATAGTAACAATACACAGGAGGCACCATGTTACAAGTACCGTACAAAGTAACAATACACACAAGGGGGCCCATGTACACGGTACCTACAAAGTAACAATACACAGACACAGTGGCGTCCATTACACTACTGTACATAGTACAATCCACAGGTGCCATGTACACGTACGTAAAGTAACAATACACAGGTGGCGCCATGTACACGAGTACCGTACAAAGTAACAATACACAGGAGGCCCATGTACACTATACTGTACATAGTAACAATACACAGGGCGCCATGTACACGTACCGGTACATAGTAACAATACACAGAGCGCCATGTCACGGTACTGTACATAGTAACAATACACAGGGGCGCCATGTACACGGTACCATACATAGTAACAATACACAGGAGGGCCATTCCGGCAACCGTACTAGTACAATACACAAGGGCGCCATGTCACGGTACTGTACATAGTAACAATACACAGGAGGCCCCATATTACACGGCACCGTACATAGTAAATAACATACACAGGAGGCCATGTACACGGTACCGTACATATAACAAAACACAGAGGCGCCATGTACATGGTACCGTACATAGTAACAATACACAGGGCTCCATGTAACGTACTGTACATAGCAACAAAACACAGGAGGCGCCATGTACATGGTACAGTACATAGTAACAATACACAGGTGGCGCCATGTACGGTACTGTACATAGTAACAATACACAGGAGGCACCATGTACAGGTACCGTACATAGTAACAATACACAGGAGGCGCCAGTACAGGTACTGTACATAGTAACATACACAGGGGCCCATGTACATTACTGTACAGTAACAATACACAGGAGGCGCCATGTACATGGTACCGTACACAGTAACAATACACAGGAGGCGCCATGTACACGGTACTGTACATAGTAACAATACACAGGAGGCACCATGTACACGGTACTGTACATAGTAACATACACAGGAGGTGCCATGTACACGGTACTGTACATAGTAACAATACACAGAGGGCGCCATGTACAGGGTACTGTCATAGTAACAATACACAGGAGGCGCCATGTACCGTACGTACATAGTACCTACACAGGAGCGCCATGTACACGGTACTGTACATAGTAACAATACACGGAGGCGCCATGTACAGTACGGTACATAGTAACAATACACAGAGAGGCGCCATGTACCGTACGTACATAGTCAATAACAAAAGGAGCGCCATGTACACGGTACTGTACATAGTAACAATACACAGGAGGCGCCATGTACACGGTACTGTACATAGTAACAATACACAGGAGGCGCCATGTACACAGTACTGTACATAGTAACAATACACACAAGGCACCATGTACACGGTACCGACATAGAACAATACACAGGAGGCGCCATGTAACACGGTACTGTACATAGTAACAATACACAGGAGGCATCATGTACACGTACGACTGTAACAATACCAGTAGGCCCATGTACACTACGTAACACAGTAACAATACACAGGAGCGCCATGTCAACGTACCGTACATAGTAACAATACACAGGAGGCGCCATGTACACGGTACTGTACATAGTAACAATATACAGGATGCCCTATGTACACGGTACCGTACATAGTAACAATACACAGGAGGCGCCATGTACACGGTACTGTACATAGTAACAATATACAGGATGCCCTATGTACACGCTACCGTACATAGTAACAATACACAGGAGGCGCCATGTACACGGTACTGTACATAGTAACAATACACAGGAGGCGCCATGTACACGGTACTGTACATAGTAACAATATACAGGATGCCCTATGTACACGGTAATGTCAGGTACGGATTTACCATTAGGCACAGTAGGTACATGCCTAGGGGCACCTGGGGTTGGAGGGGCGGCTGTCAATCACCTCTCACCAATCCAACCCCTTTATAGTCTATTTTCCTTCCCCCAAAAGAAAGACAGGCGTGGTTTAGGGGTGTGGTCTGTGTTTAGGGGTGGGGCTAAGGGGCCCAGGCTCTTGAGGTGTAAATGCGGCCCTGGGTACTGTACATAGTTAGAATGTGCCATGTGGGGACACTGTATAGAACTGGTCCAGTGCCTTGGAACAGGAGGAATGAGCCCCCTGCCCTGAAGAGCTCGCAATCTAATGGAGCGGATATAAGTTCAGTTTGTGTGAAAACGGTAAAGTTTTAGTTGGTGAAAGTCCTTCACTTTACCCCCTGGGAGTTGTGGATTAAAACTCTAATTGACAGATTAATGTAACTAACGGCTCCTAATCCACTAACCTCCCACACTGCGCAAGGTAATACACAATGTGACAGCTGCTGTGTACTGTAGGAATGGCGGATGGTTCCCAGGAGATGCTCTCAGGGGCTCTCACACATTAGCTGAGCAGTTGTCTTATTGTTTGAAATGCAGAGAATTTTACAGAGGCCTCAAAGCAGAACATGGAACATTGGGTTATAATTATATCAACACTGACCTGTCACTGCTTGTGGGAACGTCATGGGAGGAAAGAATAAAACAAGAAATTCTTCCTCCGTATTTCACTACAATACGGTACCATACATATAACAATACACCGGAGGCGCCCATGTACATGGTACGTCTACATAGTAACAATACACAGGGCGCCATGTACACGGTACCATACATAGTAACAATACACAGGAGGCGCCATGTACATGGTACCGTACATAGTAACAATACACAGGAGGCGCCATGTACATGGTACCGTACATAGTAACAATACACGAGGCGCCATGTACACGGTACTGTACATAGTACAATACACATGGAGCGCCATGTACACGGTACAGTACATAGTAACAATACACAGGAGGCGCCATGTACACGGTACTGTACATAGTAACAATACACAGGAGGCGCCATGTACACGGTACAGTACATAGTAACAATACACAGAGCGCCATGTAACACGGTACCGTACATAGTAACAATACACAGGAGGCGCCATGTACACTGGTACCGTACATAGTAACAATACACAGGAGGCGCCATGTACATGGTACCATACATAGTAACAATACACAGGAGGCGCCATGTACACGGTACCGTACATAGTAACAATACACAGGAGGCGCCATGTACATGGTACCATACATAGTAACAATACACAGGAGGCGCCATGTACACTGGTACCATACATAGTAACAATACACAGGAGGCGCCATGTCACACGGTACCATACATAGTAACAATACCAGGAGGCACCATGTACACGGTAACCGTACATAGTAACAATACACAGGAGGCGCCATGTACACGGTACCGTACATAGTAACAATACACAGGAGGCGCCATGTACACGGTACTGTACATAGTAACAATAACAAGGAGGCGCCATGTACACGGTACCAAATTACATAGTACAATACACAGGAGGCGCCATGTACATGGTACAGTACATAGTAACAATACACAGGAGGCGCCATGTACATGGTACCGTACTAGTAACAAAACACAGGAGGCGCCATGTACATGGTACTGTACATAGTAACAATATACAGGAGGCGCCATGTACACGGTACCATACATAGTACAATACACAGGAGGCGCCATGTACATGGTACTGTACATAGTAACAATACACAGGAGGCGCCATGTGCATGGTACTGTACATAGTAACAATACACAGGAGGCGGCCATGTACATGGTACCGTACTAGTAACAATATACAGGAGGCGCCATGTACACGGTACCATACAGAGTAACAATACACAGGAGGCGCCATGTACACGGTACCATACATAGTAACAATAAAAAGGAGGCGCCATGTACACGGTACTGTACATAGTAACAATACACAGGTGGCGCCATGTACACGGTACCGTACATAGTAACAATACACAGGAGGCGCCATGTACACGGTACCGTACATAGTAACAATAAAAGGGGCGCCATGTACACGGTACTGTACATAGTAACAATACACAGGAGGCGCCATGTACACGGTACCGTACAAAGTAACAATACACAGGTGGCGCCATGTACACGATACTGTACATAGTAACAATACACAGGAGGCGCCATGTACACGGTACTGTACATAGTAACAATACACAGGTGGCGCCATGTACACGGTACCGTACAAAGTAACAATACACAGGAGGCGCCATTGTACACGTACGTACTAGTACAATACACAGGGCGCCATGTACACGGTACTGTACATAGTAACAATACACAGGAGGCGCCATGTACACGGTACTGTACATAGTAACAATACCAGGAGTGCCATGTACACGGTACTGTACATAGTAACAATACACAGGAGGCGCCATGTACACGGTACCGTACAAAGTAACATACACAGGAGGCGCCATGTCACGGTCGTACAAGTAACAATCACAGGAGGCGCCATGTACACGGTACCGTTACAAGTACAATACCAGGGCGCCATGTACCATACTGTACATCGTACCAATACAAACACAGTGGCGTCCATGTACACGGTACCGTACAACATTAACAATACACAGGTGGGCCCATGTACACGGTACCGTACAAAGTACAATAACGGAGGGCCATGTACACGATACTGTACATAGTAACAATACACAGGTGGCGCCATGTACACGGTACCGTACAAAGTAACAATACACAGGAGGCGCCATGTACACGGTACTGTCATAGTAACAATACACAGGTGGCGCCATGTACACGGTACCATACATAGTAACAATACACAGGAGGCGCCATATTCCACGGCACCGTACATAGTTACAATACACAGGAGGCGCCATGTACACGGTACTGTACATAGTAACAATACACAGGAGGCGCCATATTCACGGCACCGTACATAGTAACAATACACAGGAGGTGCCATGTACACGGTACCGTACATAGTAACAAAACACAGGAGGCGCCATGTACATGGTACCGTACATAGTAACAATACACAAGAGGCGCCATGTACACGGTACTGTACATAGCAACAAAACACAGAGGCGCCATGTACATGGTACAGTACAGCATAGTAACATACACGGTGGCGCCATGTACATGTACTGTACATAGTAACAATACACAGGAGGCCCATGTACATGGTACCGTACATAGTAACAATACCCCAGGAGGCGCCATGTACATGTTACTGTACATAGTAACAATACACAGGAGGCGCCATGTACAGGTCCTGTACATAGTACCAATACACAGAGAGCGCCATGTACAGTACCGTACACAAGTAACAATACACAGGAGGCGCCATGTACACGGTACTGTACATAGTAACAATCCACAAGGAGGCACCATGTACACGTACTGACATAGTAACAATCACAGGAGGGTGCCATGTACAACGTACTGTACATAGCACAAACACACAGAGGCGCCATGTACATGGTACTGTACATAGTAACAATACACAGAGGCGCCATTACACTACCGTACATAGTAACAATACACAGAGGCGCCATGTAACGGTACCTGTACATAGTAACAATTACAGGAGGCGCCATGTACACAGTACCGTACATAGTACACACTACCCCAGGAGGCGCCATGTACACGTGTACGTACATAGTAACAATAAAAAAGAGGCGCCATGTAACGTACTGTACATAGTAACAATACACAGGAGGCGCCATGTACACGGTACTGTACATAGTAACAACACAGGAGGCGCCATGTAACAGTACCGTACATGAAGAACAATACACAGGAGGCACCATGTACACGGTACGTACATATAACATACAACGGAGGCCATGTACACGGTACTGTACAGTACAATACACAGGAGGCGCCATGTACCACCGTACATAGTAACAATACACAGGAGGCACCATGTCACCACCGTACACAGTAACAATACACAGGAAGGCGCCATGTACACGCTACCGTACATAGTAACAATACACAGGAGGCGCCATGTAACGGTAAAGGGATTAGAAATCCATTCCCAACATTGTGCTAATTCCTCTCACTTCAATTTACAGTTCAACCTCGGTCCATAAATATTTATATGATGTGTTTTCATAAACACTTTAGCCAGTTTATTGTTATGGGAGGATAATAAATCCCCTGTACACAACCGTCTACACACGTTATCCCCATTAATTCCTGCCTGTTGTAGGCTGGATAGAGTCCAATATCTAAATAGCGTCCTATCGCAGTGCAGCCATCTCTATAGTAGGTGTCGTCTTTCTCCATTGGGATCGTATTCTAGCATTCCAACTAACGTACACATACACAGGAGGCGCCATGTACAGTTGTTGAGAGAGATCAGGTTAGTCAACCCAAGGGGGGTGTATTGTCTTTTCTGACAGTAGGTATCATTATTATAATAGACAGGTTAGTCACAGTGGGTGTGTATGTCTGTTCTGACAGTAGGTATCATTATTTATAATAGACAGGTTAGTCACCCAGTGGTGTTGTATTGTCTTGTTCTGACAGTAGGTATCATTATTACAATAGCACAGGTGTCACCCAGGGGTGTATTGTCTTGTTTCTGACAATAGGTATCATTATTTAAATAGACAGGTAGTCACCCAGTGGGTGTATTGTCTTGTTCTGACAGTAGGTATCATATTTACAATAGACAGGTTGGTCACCCAGTGGGTGTTGTATGTCTTGTTCTGACAGTAGGTATCATTATTACAATAGACAGGTTAGTCACCCAGTGGGTGTATTGTCTTGTTCTGACAGTAGGTATCATTATTTAAAGACAGGTTAGTCACCCAGTGGGTGTATTGTCTTGTTCTGACAGTAGGTATCATTATTTACAATAGCAGGTTGTCACCCAGTGGGTGTATTGTCTTGTTCTGACAGTAGGTATATTATTTACAATAGACAGGAGTCACCCAGTGTGGTGTATTGTCTTGTTCTGACAGTAGGTATCATTATTATAATAGACAGGTTGTCACCCAGTGGGTGTAATGTCTTGTTCTGACAGAGGTATCATTATTACAATAGACAGGTTAGTCACCCAGTGGGTGTTATGTCTTGTTCTGACAGTAGGTATCATTATTTACAATAGACAGGTTGTCACCCAGTGTGTTATTGTCTGTTTCTGACAGTGGTATCATATTTACAATAGACAGGTTAGTCACCCAGTGGGTGATTGTCTTGTTCTGACAGTAGGTATCATTATTTACAATAGACGGTAGTCACCCAGTGGGTGTATTGTCTTGTTCTGACAGTAGGTATCATTATTTATAATAGACAGGTTAGTCACCCAGTGGGTGTATTGTCTTGTTCTGACAGTAGGTATCATTATTTAATAGACAGGTTAGTCACCCAGTGGGTGTTTGTCTTGTTCTGACAGTAGGTATCATTATTTACAATAGACAGGTGTCACCCAGTGGGTGTAATTGTCTTGTTCTGACAGTAGGTATCATATTTACAATAGACAGGTGTCGCACCCAGGGTGTATGTCTTGTTCTGACAGTAGGTATCATTATTACAATAGACAGGTGTCACCCAGTGGGTGGTTGTATTGTTTCTGCACAGTAGGTATCATTATTTACAATAGACAGGTTGTCACCCAGTGGGTGTATTGTCTTGTTCTGACAGTAGGTATCATTATTTATAATAGACAGGTTAGTCACCCAGTGGGTGTATTGTCCTGTTCTGACAGTAGGTATCATTATTTACAATAGACAGGTTGGGTACCCAGTGGGTGTATTGTCTTGTTCTGACATAGGTATCATTATTTATAATAGACAGGTTATCACCCAGTGGGTGTATTGTCTTGTTGACAGTAGGTATCATTATTAAATAGACAGGTTAGTCACCCAGTTGGGTGTATTGTCTGTTCTGACAGTAGGTATCATATATTAAATAGACAGGTAGTCACACCAGTGGGTGTATTGTCTTGTTCTGACAGTGGTTATCATTATTTACAATAGACAGGTTGTCACCCGTGGGTGTATTGTCTTGTTCTGACAGTAGTATCATTATTTACAATAGACAGGTTGTCACCAGTGGTGTATTGTCTTGTTCTGACAGTAGGTATCATTATTTACAATAGACAGGTTGTCACCAGTGGGTGTATTGTCTTGTTTCTGAAGTAGGTATCATTATTTAAATAGAAAGGTTAGTCACCCAGTGGGTGTATTGTCTTGTTCTGACAGTAGGTATATCATTATTTACAATAGACAGGTTGTCACCCAGTGGGTGTATTGTCTGTTCTGACAGTAGGTATCTTATTTACATAGACAGGTTAGTCACCCAGTGGGTGATTGTCTTGTTCTGACAGTAGGTCATTTTTACAATAAAACGGTTAGTCACCCAGTGGGTGTATTGTCTTGTTCTGACAGTAGGTATCATTATTTAAATAGACAGGTTGTCACCAGTGGTGTAGTATTTGTTGTCTGTTCTGACAGTAGGTATCATTATTCAATAGACAGGTTAGTCACCCAGTGGGTGTATTGTCTTGTTCTGACAGTAGGTATCATTATTACATAGACAGGTGTTCACCCAGTGGGTGTATTGTCTTTGTTCTGACAGAGTAGTATCATTATTTACAATAGACAGGTTGGTCACCCAGGGGGTGATTGTCTTGTTCTGACAGTGGTATCATTATTTACAATAGACAGGTAGTACCCAGGGGTTGTATGTCTTGTTCTGACAGTAGGTATCATTATTTACAATAGACAGGTTGTACCCAGTGGGGGTATTGTCTTGTTCTGACAGTAGGATCTTATTTACAATAGACAGGTGGCACCCGTGGGTGTATGTCTTGTTCTGACAGTAGGTATCATTATTATAATAGACAGGTTGGTCACCCAGTGGGTGTATTGTCTTGTTCTGACAGTAGGTTATCTATTTAAATAGACAGGTGGTCACCCAGTGGGTGTATTGTCTTGTTCTGACAGTAGGTATCATTATTTACAATAGACAGGTTGGTCACCCAGTGGGTGTATTGTCTTTCTTGTTCTGACAGTAGGTATCATTATTTACAATAGACAGGTTGGTCACCCAGTGGGTGTATTGTCTTGTTCTGACAGTAGGTATCATTATTTATAATAGACAGGTTAGTCCCCCAGTGGGTGTATTGTCTTGTTCTGACAGTAGGTATCATATTTACAATAGACAGGTTGTCACCCAGTGGGTGTATTGTCTTGTTCTGACAGTAGGTATCATTATTATAATAGACAGGTTGGTCACCCAGTGGGTGTATTGTCTGTTCTGACAGTAGGTATCATATTTACAATAGACAGGTTGTCACCCAGTGGGTGTTATTGTCTGTTCTGACAGTAGGTATCATTATTTCAATAGACAGGTTAGTCACCCAGTGGGTGTATTGTCTTGTTCTGACAGTAGGTATCATTATATAATAGACAGGTTAGTCACCAGTGGGGTGTATTGTCTGTTCTGACAGTAGGTATCATTATTATAATAGACAGGTTGTCACCCAGTGGGTGTATTGTCTTGTTCTGACAGTAGTATCATTATTATAATAGACAGGTTAGTCACCCAGTGGGTGTATTGTCTTGTTCTGACAGTAGGTATCATATATTTATAATAGACAGGTTAGTCACCCAGTGGGTGTATTGTCTTGTTCTGACAGTAGGTATCATTATTTACAATAGACAGGTTAGTCACCCAGTGGGGTTGTATTGTCTTGTTCTGACAGTAGGTATCATTATTTACAATAGACAGGTTAGTCACCCAGTGGGTGTATTGTCTTGTTCTGACAGTAGGTACATTATTAAATAGACAGTAGGTTGTCACCCAGGGGTGTATTGTCTTGTTCTGACAGTAGGTATCATTATTTATAATAGACAGGTTAGTCACCCAGTGGGTGTATTGTCTTGTTCTGACAGTAGGTATCATATTTACAATAGACAGGTTAGTACCCAGTGGGTGTATGTCTTGTTCTGACAGTAGGTATCATTATTTACATAGACAGGTTGTCACCCAGTGGGTGTATTGTCTTGTTCTGACAGTAGGTATCATTATTAATAGACAGGTTAGTCACCAGTGTGGTAGTGTCTTGTTCGACAGTAGGTATCATTATTTAATAGACAGGTTGTACCCAGTGGGTGTATTGTCTTGTTCTGACAGTAGGATCATTATTTACAATAGACAGGTTGGTCACCCAGTGGGTGTATTGTCTTGTTCTGACAGTAGGTATCATTATTATAATAGACAGGTTGTCACCAGTGGGTGTATGTCTTGTTCTGACAGTAGGTATTATTATTTACAATAGACAGGTGGTCACCCAGGGTGTATTGTCTTGTTCTTAGTAGGTAATTATTTACAATAGACAGGTTGTCACCCAGTGGGTGTATTTCTTGTTCTGACAGTAGGTATCATTATTTAAATAGACAGGTTGTCACCCAGTGGGTGTATTGTCTTGTTCTGACAGTAGGTATCATTATACAATAGAACAGGTTAGTCCCAGTGGGTGTATGCTTGTTCTGACAGTAGGTATCATTATTTACAATAGACAGGTTAGCACCCAGTGGGTGTATGTCTTGTTCTGACAGTAGGTATCATTATTTATAATTAGACAGGTTAGTCACCCAGTGGGTATTGTCTTGGTCTGACAGTAGGTATCATTATTTAAATAGACAGGTTAGTCACCCAGGGGGTTATTGTCTTGTTCTGACAGTAGGTATCATTATTTATTAATAGACAGGTGGTCACCAGTGGGTGTATTGTCTTGTTCTGACATAGGTATCATTATTATTAATAGACAGGTGTCACCAGTGGGTGTATTGTCTTGTTCTGACAGTAGTTATATTACTTTAACAGACATTATGTAGGAGTTCGAAGGTTGGCAGTGGACGTATGTCTTGTTAAACTCATTACTATCGTTCTATGTACGTTATCAGACATCTAGGTTGGTTACCTAGATGGCGTTTGTCTTTTACATATCAATACTATTGATATGTAACGTGTTATCCTGGACATATGGGGTATATGAAGGTTTGGACTAGATAGGACAGGTTGGTCCGTTTATCACTCCAGAGTATATGTACTATGACAAACTGTTGTTACAGTACATATGGAGTAGGGTATAAGGTTGGATCCAGATGGTAGTATGTCTTTCATACAACCTCAATACTATGACATGTAACCGTTATACAGACATTATGGGTAGGGGTTATAAAGGTCTGGACAGAGGACGTATGTCTTATACAACCTCCCAATACTATGTTTATGGTACGTGTATACAGGACAGTTATGGGTAGGGTATAAAGGTTGGACTTTAAAAGAGTGACGTATGTTTTATACAACTCAATTACTATTGTGACGTATTTGTAACTGTTATACAGACATTATGGGTAGGGTATAAAGGTTGGACCTAGATGGACGTATTCTTATACAACCTAATATATGTTACTATGTAACTTGATACAGACTTATGGGTAGGGTATAAAGGGTGAAGATGGACGTATATTTTATACAACCTCCCATACTATGTGTACATGTAACTGTATATACAGACATTATGGGTAGGGTTATAAAGGTTGGACCAGATGGACGTATGTCTTTATACAACCTCAATTACTATGTTACATGTAACTGTTATACAAGGCATTATGGGTAGGGTATAAAGGTTGCCAGAGGACGTATGTCTTTATACACCTCAATTACTATGTTAACTTGATAACCGTTATACAGACATTATGGCTAGGGTATAAAGGTGGAACAGATGGACGTATGTC
Source organism: Hymenochirus boettgeri (assembly GCA_019447015.1). NCBI lineage: Eukaryota > Metazoa > Chordata > Amphibia > Anura > Pipidae > Hymenochirus > Hymenochirus boettgeri. Next base: position 17,519 of record JAACNH010000611.1, on the reverse strand, counting down.
TTTATACAACCTCCAATACTATGTTACTAGTTGTAACCGTTATACAGACATATGGGTAGGGTATAAAGGTGGACCAGTGGACGTATGTCTATACAACCTCCAGGACTATGTACTATGTAAACGTTTATAGCGCATTATGGGTAGGGTATAAAGGTTGGACCAGACGATGGGACGTATGTCTTTATACAACCTCCAATACTATGTTCTATGTAACTGTTATACAGACAGTTGGGTAGGGTATAAAGGTTGGACATGATGGACGTTGCTTATACAACCTCCAATACTATGTTACTATGTAACTGTTTACAGACACTATGGGTAGGGTATAAAGGTTGGACCGAGAGACGTAGTCTTTATACAACTCCAATACTATGTTACTATGTAACTGTTATAAAGACATTATGGGTAGGGTATAAAGGTTGGCCAGATGGACGTATTGTCTTATCAACCTCCAATACTATGTTACTGATGTAACTGTTATCAGACATTATGGGTAGAGGTATAAAGGTTTGGACCTAGATGGAACGTATGTCTTCAAAACCTCCAATACTATGTTACTATGAACTGTTATACGACATTATGGGTAGGGTATAAGAGTTGCGACCAGATGGACTATGGTCTTTAACAACCTCAATACTATTACTATGTAACTGTATACAGACATTATGGGTGTGGGTATAAAGGTTGGTTGGACTAGATGGACGTATGTCTTTATACAACCTCCAATACTATGTTACTATGAACTGTTATACAGACATTATGGGTAGTGATAAACCGTCTGGACTAGATGGGAAGTGTGTCTTTATACACCTCCAATACTATGTTACTAGTGTAACGTTTTAACTACAGACATTATGGGCTAGGGTATAAAAAATGGTTTGACGAGATGGAACGATGTCTTATACAACCTCCAATACTATTGTTATATGTAAACTGTTATACAGCACAATTAAGGCGTTTGGGTATAAAGGTTGGACTAGATGGACGTATGTCTTTATAAACCTCCAATACGTTTACATGTAATGTTATACAGACATTATGGGTAGGGTATAAAGGTTGGACTAGTGGACACGTATGTCTTTATACAACCTCCAATACTGTGTTACTATGTAACTGTTATACAGACATTATGGGTAGGGTATAAAGGTTGGACTAGATGGACGTATGTCTTTTATAACAACTCCAATACTGTGGTTACTAGTAATGTTTTATACAAGACATTATGGATGGGTATAAAGGTTGGACTAGAGGACGTATGTCTTTATACACTCCATACTGTGTTACTATGTAACTGTTATACAGACATTATGGGTTAATGGTATAAAGGTTGGACGAGATGAGACGTATGTTCTTTTATACAACTCCAATACTGTTGTACTATGTAACTGTTATAAGACATATGGGATGGTAGTAAAGGTTGGACTAGAGGACGTATGCTTTTATACAACCTCCAATACTGTGTTACTATTAATGTTATACAGACATTAGGGTATGGTATAAAGGTTGGACTAGATGGACGTATGTCTTTATACAACCTCCAATACTGTGTTACTATGTAACTGTTATACAGACATTATGGGTTAGGGTATAAAGGTTGGACTAGATGGCGTATGTCTTTATACAACCTCCCAATACTTGTTACTATGTAACGTGTTATACAGCATTATGGGTAGGGTATAAAGGTGGACAGATGGCGTAGTCTTTACAACCTCCAAATATGTTACTATGTAAATGTTATACAAGACATTAGGGGTAGGGTTATAAAGGTTGGACTGAGATGGACGTAGTCTTTCATTACAACTCCAAATCTATGTAACTATGTAACGTTATGAAGACATTATGGGTTGTGTGTAACATAGAGAGACACAATGTGTAGTAAGTGTAGTTGTGTGTGAGTAACATAGAGAGACACAATGTGTAGTCAGTGTAGTTGTGTGTGTGTAACATAGAGAGACACAATGTGTAGTTAGAGTGTAGTTGTGTGTGTGTAACATAGAGAGACACAATGTGTAGTCAGTGTAGCCTCTTTCACAGGTAAATTTCATTCAGAAAGTGACAGTTGGGATTTGATCACATGACCCTGAAACCACGCAAAGTTCATGAAACCGCTCGTTCCCCATGTGCCCCGGACGTCTGTAACGGATTTTGTATCTCGAAAACTGTGGGGGGAGATACAGTCCGGAAAAGTGTAAAAAGAAAGTGTAGGAAGAACAGGAATTGGGACGTCCAAGCCAAATTAATGAAGATCAAAGGAGGCCCTAGGGCTGGTTTTTGGGGGCCTTTCTCTCTATATTGTTGCTGAATGGAATGTACAGTAGATACAGTCTATAGACATACAGTAGACACAGTCTGTAGATGTACAGTAGATACGGTCTATGGAAGTACAGTAGATACAGTCTATGGACGTACAGTAGATACAGTCTATGCAGCTTTTTATTAAACGGACCATTGAACCTGCCATAACACCGTCCACTGAATACTGTTCCATAGCCTTAACCGTCTCACATGACAACAAACCCTTTTCCGCAACTCTACTTATGTATCAATACCAGTAACTTGTAACATTTCCTTGTTTGTAGAACCCCATACCAGCTTTTTATTAAACTGGACCAATGAACTCTGCCCATACAACGCCACTGATAAGACAGTTCCATAGCTTTATAATAACCGTGTCTCACAGTGACAACCCTTTCCCAACTCTACTTTATGTATCAATACCCAGTAACTTGTAACATTCCTTGTTTTGTAGAAACTCATCCAGCTTTTTATAAACTGAACCAATGGAACTGCATAACAACGTCCCTGAAGACCTTTCCATAGCTTTGACCGTTCGCCACAGTGACAACCCTTTCCCTATCCACTCTACTTTATGTTATCATCCACAGTAACTTGTACATCGTTTGTTTAAGAAACTCATCCCGCTTTTTATTAACTGCCAATGAACTGCCATAAAACACGTCCACCTGGAAAGACAGTTCCTAGCTTTAACCGTTCTCAAATTGAAAACCCTTTCCCAACTCTACTTTATGTATCATCCAGTACTTGTAACATTCCTTGTGTAGAAACTTCATCCGCTTTTTATTAACTGACAATGACAAACCTGCCCATAACAACGTTCCACTGGAAGAGCAGTTTCCATACTTATAAACCGTTTCTCACGTGAAAACCTTCCCAACGCTACTTTAGCGATCAATACCAGTACGTAACATTCCTTGTTTGAGAAACTACTCATCCAGCTTTTTATTAAACTGAACCATTGAACCTGCCATAACAAACCGTCCACTGGAAGACAGTTTCCCTAGCGTTCACCGTTCTCACAGTGAACAAACCCTTTCCCACTCTACTTTATGTATCAACTCCATAACTTTGTTAACATTCCTTGTTTGTGAAACCCATCCAGCTTTTTTATTAACTGACAATGAACCTGCCATAACACGTCCACTGGAAGACATTTCCTCAGCTTTAACCGTTCTCACTGAAAACCCCTTTACTCCCCAACTCTACTTTTATGTATCAATCACCATTAACTTGTAACAATTCCTTGTTTGAGAAACTCATCCACTTTTTATTAAACGGACCAATGAAACCGGCCATAACGTCCACTGGAAGACAGTTCCCTAGCTTTAATCCGTTCTCAGTTGACAAACACCTTTCTCCCACTCTTCTACTTTATGTATCATCCATTAAACGTTGTAACATTCCTTGTTTTGTAGTAACTCATCCACGCTTTTTATTAAAAACTGCACCAATGATGACCTGCCATACAAACGTACACTGGAATACAGTTCCCATAGCTTTAAATAATTATAATATACCGTTCTACATTGACAAACCTTCCCACCTACTTTATGTATCAACCAGTAACTGTAACATTTCCTGTTTAGTAGAAACTTCATCCAGCTTGTTATTAAACTGACCAATGAACCTGCCATAACAACTTCGCACTGGAAGACAGTTCCATAGCTTAAACCGTCTCCACAAGTGAAAACCCTTTCCACGCCTAACTTTTAATGTAATCAATACCAGTAACTTGTAACAGTTCCTGTTTTGTAGAAGACTCATCCAGCTTTTTATTAAACTGACCAATTGAACTGCCATAGCACAAACTCCACTGAGACAGTTTCCATAGCTTTAACCGTTCTCAACAGTGCAAACCTTTCCCAATCTACTTTATGTATCATCCCAGTAACTTGTAACATTCCTTGTTTGTATGAAACTCATCCACTTTTATTAAACGACCAATGAACCCTGCCATAACGCTCCCACTGGAAGACAGTTCCATAGCTTTACCGTTTCACAGTGGAAACACCCTTTTCCCAACTCTACTTTAGTATCAATCCCGTAACTTGTAACATGCCTTGTTTGTAGAAACCCTCAATCCTTTTTAATTAAATACCATGAACCTGCCATAACGTCCCTGAAGACAGTTCAAGCTTTTCCGTTCTCACCACTTGACAACCCTTTCCCGACTCTACTTTATGTAATCAAGACCAGTAACTTGTAACATTCCTTGTTTGTAGAAACCATCCAGCTTTTTATTAAACGGACGCAATGAACCTGCCCAGTAACGTACACTGGAAGACAGTCCATAGCTTTAATTTCCGTTCTCACATGACAAACCCTTTCCCTAACTCTAACTTTATGTATCAATACCATAACTTTGTAACATTCTTGTTTGTAGAAACTCATCAGCTGTTTTATGTAACTGACCAATGACACCTGCCATAACAACGTCCCCATGGAGACAGTTCCATAGCTTTACTGTTCTCCAACAGTGCAAAACCCTTTCCAACTCTAACTTTATGTATCAGATACGATAACTTGTTACCATTCCGTGTTTCAGAAACTCATCCAGCTTTTATTAACTGACCAATGAAACCTAGCCAATAACAACGTCCACTGGAAGACAGTTCCATAGCTTTAAACCGTTCTCACAGTGAAAAACCCTTCCCAACTCTACTTTATGTATCATACCAGTACCTTGTAACATTCCTTGTTTTGTAGAAACTCATCCACCAGCTTTTTATTAAACTGACCATGAACCTGCATAACAACGTCCACTGGAAGCAGTTCCATAGTTCTTTACCACTTCTCACATTGACAAACCCCTTTCCCAACTCTACTTTATGTATCAATATCCCAGTAACTTGTTAACATTCCTTGTTTGTAGAAACCATCCAGCTTTTTATAAACTGACCAATGAACCTGCCATAAACGTCCACTGGAAGACAGTTCCATAGCTTTACCGTTCTCACAGTGACAAACCCTTTCCCAACTCTACTTTATGTATCATCATCCCAGTAACTTGTAACATTCCTTGTTTGTAGAAACTATCCAGCTTTTTATTAACTGACCAATGACCTGCCATAACGTCCCTGGAAGACAGTTCCAAGCTTTAACCGTTCTCACGTGACAACCCTTTCCCAACTCTACTTTATGTATCAATCCAGTAAACTTGTAACATTCCTTGTTTGTAAAACTCATCCAGCTTTTTATTAAACTGACCAATGAACCCTGCCATAACGTCCACTGGAAGACAGTTCCATACTTTTACCGTTCTCACCGTGACAAACCCTTTCCCAACTCTACTTTATGTATCATACCAGTAACTTGTAACATTCCTTGTTTGTCGAAACTCATCCAGCTTTTATTAAACTGACCAATGAACCTGCCATAACGTCCACTGGAAGACAGTTCCATAGCTTTAACCGTTCTCACAGTGACAAACCCTTTCCCAACTCTACTTTTATGTATCAATACCAGTAACTTGTAACATTCCTTGTTTGTAGAAACTCATCCAGCTTTTTATTAACTGACCAATGAACCTGCCATAACAACATCCACTGGAAGACAGTTCCTACTTTACTGTTTTCTCACAGTGACAAACCCTTCCCAACTCTAACTTTTATGTATCAATACCAGTAACTTGTACATTCCTTGTTTGTAGAAACTCATCCAGCTTTTTATTAAACTGACCAATGAACTCCATAACAACGTCCACTGGAAACAGTTCCATAGCTTTAAACCGTTCTCACAGTGAAACCCTTCCCAACTCTACTTTATGTATCATACCAGTAACTTGTAACATTCCTGTGTTGTTAGAAACTCATCCGCTTTTATTCAAACTGACCAATGAACCTGCCATAACAACTCCACTGGAAGACGTTTCCCATAGCTTTCCAGTTCCTCACAGTGACAACCCTTTTTCCCAACTCTACTTTATGTATCAATCCAGAACTTGTTGTACATTCCTTTTTGTAGAAACTCATCCAGCTTTTTATTAAACTGAACCAATGAACCTGCCACAACAACGTCCACTGGAAGACAGTTCCATAGCTTATACCGTTCTCACGTGACAAACCCTTTCTCCCCAACTCTACTTTATGTATCAATCCCAGTAACTTGTAACATTCCTTGTTTGTAGAAACTCATCCATTCTTTTTATTAAACTGACCAATGAACTGCCATAACAACGTCCACTGGAAGACAGTTTCCATAGCTTTTAACCGTTCTCACAGTGACAAACCCTTCCCAACTCTAACTTTATGTATCAATCCCAGTAACTTGTAACATTCCTTGTTTGTAGAAAACTCATCCAGCTTTTTATTAAACTGACCAATGAACCTGCCATAACGTCCACTGAAGACAGTTCCATAGCTTTACGTTCTCACAGTGACAAAACCCTTCTCCACTCTACTTTATGTATCAATACCAGTAACTTGTAACATTCCTTGTTTGTAGAAACTCTCACCAGCTTTTTATTAAACGACCAATGAACCTGCCATAACACGTCCACTGGAAGACAGTTCCATAGCTTTAACCGTTTCTCCCTCACAGTGACAAACCCTTTCCCAACTCTACTTTATTATCATACCATAACTGTAACATTCCTTGTTTGTAGAAACTCATCCAGCTTTTATTAAACTGACCAATGAACCTCTAATAACAACTCCACTGGAAGACAGTTCCATAGCTTACCTTCTCACAGTAAAACCCTTTCCCAAACTCTACTTAATGTATCAATATCAGTAACTTGTAACTTCCTTTTTGTAGAACCTCATCCAGCTTTTTATTAAACTGACCAATGAACCTGCCATAACAACGTCCACTGAAGACAGTTCCATAGCTTTAACCGTTCTCACAGTGAACACCCTTTCCCAACTCTACTTTATGTATCAATCCATGTAACTTGTAACATTCCTTGTTTGTAGAACTCATCCAGCTTTTTTATTAAACTGACCATGAACCTGCCATAACAACTCCACTGGAAGACAGTTCCATAGCTTTAACGTTTCTCACAGTGAAAACCCTTCCCAACTCTACTTTATGTATCAATACCCAGTAACTTGTAACATTCCTTGTTTGTAGAACTCATCCAGCTTTTTATTAAACTGACCATGAACTGCCCTAACACGTCCACTGGAAGACAGTTCCATACTTTACCGTTCTCACCAAGTGAAAACCCTTTCCCCCAACTCTACTTTATGTATCAATCCCAGTAACTTGTAACATTCCTTGTTTGTAGAAACTCATCCAGCTTTTATTAACTGACCAATGAACCGCCATAACTTCCACTGGAAGACAGTTCCATAGCTTTACCGTTCTCACAGTGACAAACCCTTTCCCAACTCTACTTTATGTATCCATACCAGTAACTTGTAACATTCTTGTTTGTAGAAACTCATCCCTTTTATTAACTGACCATGAACCTGCCATAACAACGTCCACTGGAAGACAGTTTCCATAGCTTTAACGTTCTCCACAGTGACAAACCCTTTCCCAACTCTACTTTATGTATCAATCCCATACTTTGTAACATTCCTTGTTTGTAGAAACTCATCCAGCTTTTTATTAAACTGACCAATGAACCTGCCATAACAACGATCCACTGGAATACAGTTCCTAGCTTTATACCGTTCTCCCAGTGACAAACCTTTCCCACTCTCTTTATGTATCAATCCCCGTAACTTGTAACATTCCTTGTTTGTAGAAACTCATCCAGCTTTTTTTATTAACTGACCAATGAACCTCCATAACAACGTCCACTGGAAGACAGTTCCACTAGCTTTAACCGTTCTCACAGTGACAAAAACCCTTTCCACTCTACTTTATGTATCAATACCAGTAACTGTAACATTCCTTGTTTTTTGAAACTCCCGTCCAGCTTTTTATTAAACTGACCAATGAACCTGCCCTAACAACGTCCACTGAAGACATTTCCATAGCTTTACCGTTCTCACATTGAAAACCCTTTCCCAACTCTACTTTATGTATCAATTCCCAGTAATTGTAACATTCCTTGTTTGTAGAAACTCATCCAGCTTTTAATTAAACTGACCAATGAACCTGCCATAACAACGTCCACTGGAAGCAGTTTTCCATAGCTTTATCCGTTCTCACACGGACCAAAACCCTTTCCCAACTCTACTTTATGTATCAATACCAGTAACTTGTACATCCTTGTTTTTGTAGAAACCCTCCATCTTTTTATTAAACTGACCAATGAACCTAGCCAATAACAACGTCCACTGGAAGACATTCCATAGCTTTGATTACCGTTCTCTCTCCACAGGACAAACCCTTTCCCAACTCTAACTTTTGTACTCAGATCCGAAACTTGTAACTTCCTTTGTTGTAAGAAACTCATCCACTTTTTATTAAACTGCACCAATGACCTGCCATAACAACTCCACTGGAAGAATTCAGTTTCCTAGCTTTAAACCCGTTCTCACAGTGAAAACCTCTCCAACTCTACTTTATGTATCAATCCAGTAACTTGTAACATTCCTTGTTTGTAGCAAACTCATCCCGCGTTTTATTAAACTGACCATGAACCTCGCCCATAACAACGTCCACTGGAAGACATTCCATAGCTTTAACCGTTCTCAACAGTGACAAACCCTTTCCCACTCTACTTTAGTATCATACCATGTACTTGTAACATCCCTGTTTGTAGAACCCATCCAGCTTTTTATAAACTGACGCAATGAACCTGCCATAGAACAACATCCACTGGAATACAGTTCCATACTTTATACCGTTCTCACATGACAAACCCTTTCCCACCTCTACTTTATGTTCAATCACCAGTAACTTGTAACTATTCCTTGTTTTGTAGAAACTCATCCAGCTTTTTATGTAAACGACCGAATGAACCTGCCATAAGTAAACGTCCACCGGAAGACATTCCATAGCTTTTATTACCGTTCTGAACAGTGCAACCCTTTCCCAACTCTACTTTTATTATCAATCCATAACTTTGGTAACATTCCTTGTTTGTCAACACCATCCCGCTTTTTATTAAACTGACCAATGACCTGCCATAACAAACGTCCACTGGAATGACAGTTTCCATAGCTTTACCGTTTCTCAACATGGACAAACCCTTGTCCAACTCTTACTTTAATGTATCGAAGTCCAGTAACCTTGTACATTCTGTGTTTGTAGAAACTCATCCAGCTTTTTATTAAATACTGACCAATGAACCTGCCATACCAACGTCACACTGGAAAAGTTCCATAGCTTTACCTCGTTCTCCAGTGAAAAACCCTTTCCCACACTCTACTTTATGTTCACTCCCTAACTTGTCACCTTCCTTGTTTGTTGAAACTCATCCATCGCTTTTTATTAAACTGACCCAATGACCGCCATAACAACGTCCACTGGAAGACATTTCCAACTTTCCGTTCTCACAGTGAAACCCTTATCCCACTCTACTTTATGTATCAATACCATAACTTGTAACGTTCCTTGTTTGTAGAAACCCATCCAGCTTTTTTTAACCTTACCAATGAACCTTGCCATACAAGTCCACTGGAAGACAGTTCCATACGTTTAACCGTTCTCAACTTGACAACCCTTTTCCCAACATCTACTTTAGTATCAATACCCAGTACTTGTAACATTTCCTTTTTGTAAAACGCATCCAGCTTTTTATTAAACTGACCAGAACCTGCCATAACACGTCCCGGAAGACAGTTCCATACTTTAACCGTTCTCACAGTGACAAACCCTTTCCCAAATCTACTTATGGTATCAATATACCAGTAACCTTGTAAACATTCCCTTGTTTGTAGAAACCTCTCCAGCTTTTTTATAAAATGGACCAATGACCTAGCAAACAACGTCCCCTGGAAGACGTCCATTAGCTTTACCGTTCTCACAGTGACAAAAACCCTTTCCCAACTCTACTTTAGGTATCAAGTACCAGTAACTTTGTAACATCTCCTTGTTTTTGTAAACCATCCAGCTTTTTATAAACCTGACCATGAACTGCCAAACACACGTCCACTGGAAGACAGTTCATAGCTTTTTAATAAACCGTTCTCACAGTGACAAAACCCTTTCCCAACTCTACTTTATGTATCAATCCATAACTTGTAACTTCCTTGTTGTATTAGAAACCCACCAAGCTTATTTATTAAATTACTGACCATGAACCTGCCCATACCACTGTCCCTGGAAGACATTTCCATAGCTTGACCGTTCTCACAGTTACATAACCCTTTCCCAACTCTACTTTATGTATCAATACCAGTAACTTGTAACATTCCTGTTTGGGAAACCCATCCAGCTTTTTAATTAAACTGACCAATGAACCTGCCTATAACTACAATCCACTGGAATACGTTCCATAGCTTTAACCATTCACAGTGACAAACCCTTCCCAACTCTACTTTATTAATCAACCATCATACTTGGACACAAATATCCTTGTTTGGTAGAAACCATCATCCGCTTTTATTAAACTGAACCAAGACCTGCCCATAACAACGTCACTGAAGACATTCGTCCATAGCTTTCCGTTCTCACAGTGACAAACCCTTTCCCAACTCTACTTTATGTATCAAATCCTGTCCTTGTAACATCCGTTGTTTGTAGAACCTCATCCGCTTTTATTAAACTGCCCATGACCTCCATACCAACTTCCCCTAGGGAAGACAGTTCCATGCTCTTATTAAACCGTCTCACAGTGACAAACCCTTTCCAACTCTACTTTATGGTATCAGTAACCAGTACTTGTAACATTCCTTGTTTGTAGACACCCTCCGGCTTTTTTTTAAACTGACGACCATGAACCTGCCATAACAACGTCCACTGGAAGAAGTTCCATAGCTTTAAATAATATTACCGTTCTCACACCGTGACAAACCCTTTCCCAACTCTACTTTAGTTATCAATACAGTAGACGTGTAACTTCCTTGTTTTGTAGAAACCCAATCCAAGCTTTTTTAACGACCAATGAACCTCCATAACAACGTCCCACTGGAAGCAGTTTCCATAGCTTTAAACCGTCTCACGTAAAAACCCTTTCCCAGACTTACTTATGACATACAAACTTGTAATCTCATCTTAAGGATGATCCTCGTTCCTCTGACATGTTCTAATGGTGAACAATGCCCCAGATAGTATTTTTATTGTAATGGGCGCCGTTAATTATTTTATCAAGTAATCATATCCCCATGCAATCCCTTTTCTCCAGCAAGCATGGGAAAATCCAAGTAACTAAATCTAACTGCTATAACCAGAGTCTAAATTTCTACTTACTCTTCCTCTCAAGCCAAGCAAAGTTAGTTTGACCAAGTCTATTCCTCCTAAACTCCATCTGGTTACTACTTATATGGGGCTATTTTACGAATCGTTTGTGTGAGGCACAAAGTATGTTCCAGAGGTTTGGCTGTAAGGTATTTACTTCAACTATACCTGGCGTTACTAACGTGCCCATGAGATTCAACCCAGAGCCGCAAACAGCTCTGGGTTAAATCCCGGTGGGTAGAATTTGCTCAGAGCATTTGCGTCTCTGGGTGAATCTCCCTGATAATGTCAGTCCTTGAAACATTCTCTAGAATATCCAAACATTTACTGTACACTAATAAATGCCATTTTATATAGAAATCCTTAGCAGTAAGGAGTCTGTTTACGTATACTAATGACCTAGTGTGTCAGGTGGTACGTGTGACATCAGAATGTGGGAGCGTCTTTACCCAGTGACGTGCTTAATGATGTCATAACGAGATGAAAGTTGCCAGTTTAAGAGGATGTGACTATTCCAGTGTTACTACAGATGGGGTCGGACAGTCGTCTAATTACAGTTTAGATTAAAAGAGAACAATTGGCTTTTTTTATATCTATTATTCTGGGAGTTTTGGTTACTTTGCTCTTTACCTCCGTTTTTGCAGTATAAAAGGAAAGCAGAATTATACAGTGCCCTTCACCTCTAAACCTGTTACTGGTCGCCCCCTGCTGACGTGGCATTGTTTTGCCACCTGGGAGATGCTTCTAACTTTCTAATAAAATGTTCATCAGAGCTGGGACAATCTCCTGCCATGATGGCTATAAAATGGATCTGTCGTTTCTCCGACACCTGCAGTCTATAACTCTCCCTGACACTCTCTATCCGCATATTGTACCCACACAGCATCCTCAGATGTGCAATGTCTAGATGGCAGTTTGACCTTCACAGTGGTGCAAGGTTAAATCACTTATCCTCGTGTGATGCTGAAACATGGAGACATCCTATTTCAATGCGACGAAAACAACACAAACCCTGAAAAGCAGAGGTAGGAGCAAGTAGCAAGTCCTCTCCCATTGGGCTTTCATTTCACTTCTGAGTGTTTTCAGCTTCCTGTCCTGGGCAGAGCCAGTGTAGTAACGGCTAATTTAATATTAACGCCATTCCTACAGTGGCGTACAGGACCGATGTAATACGAAAAACAATTTGTCTTACCTGAGCGTTATCCCATAATCCAGTAAGTCTCACAAGAAGCTTCAAAGCATTAACAGGATCCCGGATCAGGTAAGACTTAACTTTTTAGCATTACATCGACGTCTTAGTGGACACTAGGGACTTTGTCTATTAAAAATAAAGATTTTATTATGCCGCAATGTCCATGTTAAATTGTAAATAGCCTGATCAGCGTTATTGTTCGGTCTATTGAAAAAACTATTATTGGGCAAGGCAGAAATGTTTCCATTGACCCCCATCTTACATAACAAAAAAGCCAAAATGAGTGCAACAAACAGCCATTTTGGGCGATAATCACATGTGTTTGTTTGGTGGGCTTCATTCATTGATCCGCCATGGCAAATGGACAAAGAGCGCTCAATCCAAGAGCATAAACACTGCTTTTTTAATTGGTCAAAATTTATTTTGACTATAGTTACCCTTTAAGTATGGCTGTCACAAAAATGGAAGGCAATGTCAGTAGTTGTGTGTACCTGGGTCACATTGGGGGTTAAAAAAACAAACTTGTGTGTTTTTTTAACTTTAGTTACCCTTTAAGTATGGCTGCCCACAGTAATGGATATGAGATGCATTATTTGTGCACCTCCTTTGTCGGGTTGGGGGTTCAAAAAAAAAAAACAAACTTTTTTTTTTGATGATTACTCAAAAAAAAATTTTTTTTACTATAGTTACCCTTTAAATATGGCTGCCATGGAAATGGAAGGGTAGGTCAGTAGGTGGGTGTACTTGGATCAGGTTGGAAGTTAAAAAAACAAACTCTTTTTATTATTATTATTATTATTATGGATTTATATAGCGCTAACATCTTCCATAGCGCTTTACAATTACATGTATACATTCACATCAGGCCCTGCCCCCCGAAGATCTTTACAATCTAAGACACATGGTTGACATATACAACCTTCGTATTCTTTTAATGATTGTGGGGTGCCCGGAGGAAACCTGCAAGCACGGGAGAACATACAAACTCCTGCGAGAGTGGTCCAAGTGGAATCGAACTCAGCAGGACTTCACGCTCAAGGGATCAGTACTAACACTGATCCATGTGCTGCACAGATTAAATTTTAATTATGGATCAAAATTTGTTTTTTTACTTTAGTTAACCTTTACGCATGCTGCCACAGTATATGGATAATAGAGAGTGAGTTGTATGTACCACTGGTGTCGGTTATGGGGGGTTTAAAAAAAAAAACTCTTTTGATAATTGGTCAAAATTAGTTTTTTGACATTAGTTACCCTTTAAGTATGGCTCCCACAGTAATGGATAAGTAGATCAGTAGGTGTGTGTAACATTGTCTGCGGAAGGAACCACACCGGTTCCGAACCGTTACAAATAAAGATTTGATTCACTCAAGACTGGTGTGCCTAGCTACGCTTATCCTTTGTATGCAGTTACTGTTGGGTACAGTGCTGGAGCACCCGGCATTTTGCATTTCTTATACTGTGGTTTAGGTGTGCAGGATCCTATCCATTGCATTTGGTGTGTCGGGTTGGGGGTTAAAAAAAAAAAAAAACTTTGTTGATGAATTAGTCAATTTTTTTTTTTACTATATTTCCCCTTTAAATATGCCTGGTCCATGAAAATTGAAGGGTAAGGTCAGTCAGTGTGTGTACCCGTGTTAGGTTGTGGTTAATGTTGTTTTGCATATTATAACCATGTACTACTTTTTATTGATGATTGATCAAATTGTTTTTTGACTTTAGTTACCCGTTTTAAAAAAAAAAAAAACAATATGGCTTCCATCGAATGGAAAGGTCAGATCAGTAGGTGGTGGTACCTGGGTCTGGTTGAGGGGGTATGTTTTTTGTGTTTATAACCATAAAACTATCTTTTATTGAGAAAAAAATCTAAATTAGTTTTTGCTTTAGTTACCCTTAAAGATGGCTCCCCTCCATGGAATGGAAGGTAGTCATTAGGTGGGTGTACCGGGTCTGTGTGGGGGGTTGGGGTATCACCATTTGTATTTTTATGACCATGAAAAAAACTGTTTTGAAATATCCACATTTGAGGATTGTTCCATTACAGTCCTTGGGAAAAATGGTCCGTACATTCGCCGATAACGCCGTACCGCGTCCGCGGATTCCTTAGCTCTATAAGATAGCACACTCATCCTATATTGCCCCCGCACGTCTGTAACGAATTTCATGTCTCTAGCTCAAAAACTGTGGTAGGAGAATACGTCCCAAAAAAGCAGAAGAATAAAACGGAAGAAGAAGAAGAAGAGAAGAAGAAGAAGAAGAGACGAAAGAAGGAAGAAAAAGAAGAAGAAATAGAAAGAAAACAGGAATTTGTCTCTTCGAACAAAATTAACTAGATATGAAATCCCTGATTCCCTCTTTCTATTGGTTTATAAATAGGATTCTGACATTATAATAATCACCTTAACCCTTGGCAGGCCATGCACTCGGGTATAAATCCACCAACATTCCCCGCCATGGCCGCACTGATCTTGTAATCCCAGCCAATTGTGACCCAGCTACTGCTGCAGCCACGCAAGTAAGGGTGGGAACCTTTCCAGGGGTTTTGATTTAGTCCCATTCACATTGGGGAATATTAGAGAATTAAAGGAGAAATAACCTATCAAATGTAATCTTCTTTTATCCAACTTTTATTAAAGAACAAATGTACTTACCTTCCCCCATCCCCTATTCTACCTGCGTCCACCGAAAGATTCCCTCGCTGGTATCTCCACCTTCCACACTACATCCAACCAGCGGCAAAACTGCCCGAACCCCCCTGTAGCTTTTGTGCCAGGCCCCTGACCCCCACCCATCTGATCCCACGCAGCTGTTTACCTCAACCCGGAGCTGTACGTACACCAGTGTTTCCATTGGTGTTGTCACCAACAGTCTGAAAGGGGAAGTTAGACCAGATGATAGCGTGTACCCAGGGGGAGGACTTGTAACTACTTGTTACCCATCATCCCATGGCACCCACCAATAGACACTCTCTATATAAATATCCAATTCTGTTTATTGGCACAAATACATGTATTGAATATTTATAGGATTCCTTTTTCCTCTCCCTTAGTTTTATCCTGTGTAGGGTTGACCCCAGAGTAGAATCCACCGACAATAAGTTATGATGGTGAATCTATATTGTACTATTGGAGTCACATGGTATAATGGAATCAGTGAAGGTAATAAGGCTTCAGACATTATAAAAGTGAAATTGCAATATTGACATGAAAATGAAATTGAACCAAACTTCAATGTGGGTCCCTGGAGTGTAAATTGCGCCAATTTGAAGTTATATTAAAAACAGAATCTAATGTGGTACCAGGGCGCCACCTATTGGCCTTTACAAACATTCTCCAGACATGTTCATATCAACAAACCTAAAAGCATTCTAGACATTGCCGCGATATTGCTGAACAAATAAAACTGTCAGATGTCACAGAGTGATGTAATATGTGATGTCATAACTCTGGGTCTAAAACAACCATGAATCAACCATCTATCAACTATCAACCATCTATCAACTATCAATCGTCTAATCCAACAATCTATCACCTATAAACCTTCTATAAACGCATCTATCAACTATCAACCTCTATAAACCATATACTCAAACTATCAACCTTCTATCACCGTCTATCAACGATCCAACATTCTATCAACCATCTATCAACTACCAACCTTCTATCAACCATCTAATCACAACTATCAACCTTCTATAAAACATCTATCAACCTTCTTAAACCATCTAGCATGATGCTATCAACTATCAACCTTCTATAAACCATCTATCAACTATCACCTTCTATAAACCATCTATCAACTACACCTTCTATAAACCATATATCAACTATCAACACTTCATCAACCGTCTATCAACTATCAACATTCTATCAACCCATCATCAACCTCCCAACCTTCTATCAACCATCTATCAACTATCAACCTTCTATCAACCATCTATCAACTTAACCTCTATCTATCACCATATATCAACTATCAACATTCTATCAACTATCAACCTTCTATTTACTATCTATCAACTATCAACCTTCTATAAACCATCTATCAACTGTCAACCTTCTATCAACCATCTATCAACTCAACTATAACTTCTATCACCCATCTCCTAATCCAACTTCTATCAACCTATATCAACTATAAACCTTCTAGTATTACTATCTAATCTAACTATCACCTTCTAAATAACCCCTCGTATCAACTATCGCAACCTTGTATAAACCATCTATCAACCTACAACATGCTAAATCAAAAAAAAAATTTATCAACTATCAACCTCTATCAACCATCTATCAACTATCAACCTCTATCAACCATCTTCAACTATCAACCATCTATAAACATCTATCACTATCAACCTTCTATAACCCTCTATCAACTATCAACCTTCTATCAACCATATATCAACTATCAACCTTCTATCAACCGTCTATCAACCTATCAACAGTCTATCAACCATATATCAACTATCAAACCTTCTATCAACCGTCTCGCAACTGTCAACCTTCTAACAACCATCTATCAACTTCAACCTTCTATCAACCATCTCTATCAACAATCAACCTTCTATCAACTATCAACATTCTATCAACTGTCAACCTCTTCAACTATCAACCTTCTATTAACCATCTATCAACTATCAACCTTCTATCAACCGTCTATCAACTATCAACCCGCATAACCATCTATCAAACTATCAACATTCTATCAACTGTCCCTTCTATCAACCATCTATCAACTGTCAACCTTCTATCCACCTCTCCAAAGGTCATGCCTTCTATCAACAGCTTCAACG